>VXBZ01009265.1:53081-89023 GCA_013399135.1 Heliornis fulica
GCTTGGCGGGCGGCTCTTGGCCGCGCCGGGCGCATGTGGCGCGGTGGAGGTGGCCATGTTGCTTTCCGCCCAGAGACTTGCCGGTCACCGAGGGGGCGGCTCTTCCTCGCCGGCCGGCAGGGAGCGGCGACGGGCTAGTTTGAAGGCAGGCAGGGAGGTTGCGGTGAGAGGCCTTCCTTGGGACGAGGAAGTGGGTGCCGGCGGCCGGGTGAGGAGTGCTGGGTGAGCAGATGCCGCTCGGGAGACTGGTGAGGCTGGAGGCGTGCTGCGAACGGAATTGATTTGGATTTTTTAGTAGGTTGGGTGATAATGAAGTACTCTTTTTCTTTTTTTTTTTTTTTGTTTTCCCTAGGTAATAACTAATATTTACGATGATGTGCTCTATTTTATAAGCACTGTTCCTCCATAAAGACCTGAAGCAGTGGGAAGTGGTCTAAGTGTAGTTGTTATTCTTGCCCTGCACACTTGTGTGTCGTGAGGAGTGAGCAGCAGGAGGCTCTGTATTGAGTCCAGAAAAGGACAAACATAAGGGAGTCTGGTGTGTGCTTTGGAGAGGTTTTGTGACACTTAAACACTCTTTGTCTAAGTTTAAGAATCACTTCACTTTTTTAAAATAAAGATTAATTTTGCCCTTTTTGTGTAAGGGATGCTGATCCTCTTGTGATTTTCTTCCCTGAACAGAAACAAGAGCCAACCCATCTTTACTCACAGGGAAGAGATTGAAATTAGTCAACAGGTATAAATTGCTTGGCTAGCAGTTCTGAACAGGAAGAATTATTAAGTTGTTAAGGCTGTGGGCTGGACCACGAGCAGCACCCTTCCCATGTTCTCTAGTAAACACTTGTTATTCTGTCCAAAAGCTGATGTTTCAGAGCAATAGCCCACAGATCAGATGGTGAGACCTTCCTGTCAGCTTAGTGTGTTGTGATGACTGTGGAACTTAGCAAGGGTTGTGATAAGTAATTTTTAGTAATGATGGCTGTCAGAAGTAGAAATTACTCTAAAGGCATAGGTTTGTGCCTTTCCAGGCTGTGGTGCTGGCATAAGCCTGTCTCTGCACCATTCCCTCCATTGCTGTCACATAAGAGTGAGTCTGCATGTTGAGCTGGATCTGGAGCCTAATTTAGCCAGAACAAGAAACTGATTCTGCCACACCATTTCCCAGTAAGATTGGTTTCCCAGATTCAGTTTAGGGTGCAGTGACAGGTAGTTGTGCTGAGCCAGTAAAAATAGAAGGTAGGGTAATGCCCAGAACAGTTCAGATAATGCTGCTGCAGTATGTTCTGTCATAGGTGAAGTACTCTTGAGTTCATGAAACTAGTATCGGATGCTTACTTATGAGTTTTATTTAGATAGTAAAATTTTGTTTATTGTCCTTCTAGATGGCTTACATTTCTCCTACCTAAGCTTAAACATAGAATTAAGTAGTGACTGAGGTCATAGGCACTTATTGCTGCAGAATTACTATGTGCTTGAATTAATGTTCAATTACACCGAACAACTTAATAGTATTGAGGTTAGGGATTGGATTATCCCTTGATCACAGGGAAGCATTTCTGTTGCTGACCTTCAAAATTTGGACCCAGGACTATAAAGTTGTCTTTTGTGATGCTTCCCTGGTGTGAAAGTGTGTGAAATGAAAATGCTCCTGAATGTTGGCTGTGTTTCTGGGTTTGGTTTTTTGTTTTAGTAGGCTCCTAATGAAACCAGTGATATTCCTAATACTTCCATGCTCTCAAATGTTGCATGCATTTTAAGTCTTGTTAAGAGGCTGGGGAAAAAAAAAAGTATGAAACTCTTAAGGAATATTGAAATTTGATTGAGTACTGTGAAGAGTCCCGTGGAAGCTGCTGAGAAAAGCAAGATTATTCTAAATAAATACTGACCTTTTGCACAGTGTCTTACTTCTCTACTTCAGGGAAAACTTAAAGCCCTGCAACATGGAAAGGTTAAAACTCTGATTTTCTTGTGCTATCCAGATTAATTTTCTTTTAAGACTGGGAAATTATTAATTTGTTAGAATATGCAGGAGTGTGTCCTGTTAAAGTGTGCTCATATTTGTAGCCTTTGAAGATTAAACGTGATCAGATAACACTGTGCAAAAGTCCACAAAGTTGACAGCAAAACCAATAGTAATGCTTTAGTAAATAGTAGTTTACCAAAGGTGACTTGAAAGTGTAGTTTCACAAAGCCCGTAACTTCTAGACCTCTAGGTATGTATAAATCATGTGGAAGTAATTTACACATGAGCATCTGATCCCTCATTGTTCAGATTGGAAGTGGTCATCGTCATGGTTTGGGGTTTTTCTGGTGGTGTTGGGTTGTGTTGGTTTCTTTGCTTTACGGTAGTTACTTACATAAATGCAGTTCACTTGAATTTGAGGTACCACGTTTTAAGGTATGTGGATGAAACATCAGTTACTTTCAATTTTAAAAACTCCTCTTTAAACAGGTTATTGTCAATAAGGAGGACTCAAAACTTCCTTTAAATGAAACAGTATTATGTCAAAGGGTTGTGTATTCAGAATTGTAGGGCCTTGACCTACTGGAAAGTTCAACATAGCTCTGAAAGTTAAGGCAGGCTGAAAGATACTTTTGTGTTAGTTACAGACAGTGTGTAAATAAAAGTGTAGGCTATGTTCAACCTGAGATGTTAACCCTTATTGCTAGTTATTACTGCTGTAATGTAGTCGGTGACCTGCTGTGGTGGAAATGGGCATAGTATGCAGCTGTAATACTGTGAGCACAGTATTACAGCTCACTGCATTTTTCTGGAATGATGCGGGATAAATGTATTTATCTTGTGTGCTGTTCAATTGAGAATGTCTATCCTAAACTTCCCGGTTATAAATGTCACTCCTGACTGAATACAAAGCTGCTTCTAAAAGGGGGGAGATGTCAGGTGACTTGTAAATTTTTAAGATAAACATTTTTCTGAAAGCAATTTTAAAATACATTCCAGTGTATATGATGCCAAGCTTATTTCAAGGTAATGCATAAAAACAACTTAGTCTTGTATGCTGTTTCATTTCCTGGTAGTACTGGCATGTGTGGAGCTATATGGGAGACTTCAGTGACAAATTGTGACTTTGTTGGCACCTTTGAGTGCCAATTTACACCAATTTGGTGTAAATTTTGAGGTGATAGAAGGGACAAGCAAGTGAAGGATATCATTCAGTAGCCTGTACTGTGAAAAAGAAATGCAGATTTAAAAAGTGAATTAATGTGACTGTTTCCTCAAACAGATTTATCCTTCACTTTTTAAACAGTCAAATGTCAAGGTTAAACGTAAGCATAAAGTGTATTTTAAAGTTAGAAACTTGAAGCAGTCACTCACTTCTAAAGTCCTAAAACATCAATATTTAAAGCTTTCATGTTATGAATGTATGGACCATGTGATCTACAGGTGTGCTGTGTAACACATGTTCTGCTGCCTTGAAGTGGTAGTTGTCCTTGTTTTTTACATAGTGGGTGCAAGGCAGACAAATTGTAGCTGTTTAAAAGCCTTTTCTTAAAATGTGCAGAGCAGTTGTTAAAAGAACAGTCTTTTAAATAGTGATGAGTTTTTCTCATGCTTGGTGATATTCATCGAAGTAAATTGTGTGATTACATGCTTTACAATTGCTGGGTATACCTGAAGTATGTCCAGTACTTCACTTTTTTGGTTGAAAACTGACCTCTTGGACATCCATATGTTAATTACATAACTTTGCTTGGCATTCTTTTCTGAAGATTGAATGGGTATTAATTTTTCATCTTATGTAAAACTCTGTGCGTGGTTGTATGATCAATTTGCTTGTGGTAATTTGGAGTGTTTTGCATCTATTGTGTAGAAGTGTGTAGGGAAATTAGAGGTGTTCTGTCCTTTGAGTCATCTGAACTGCTCACCTCAGCTGCTTTGGGATGAGTTTTTGTTTTCTCGTCCAAGTGCCATAGAACTAATGGAATGTTAGATGTGGAAAGTCATCTCATCCCGTGGGTAGAGTTCATGTTCCAGTATCTGTGGCAGTCTGTAAACTGGGGAGAGAAATGGTAGCACAAGGGCAGCCTGCTTAGGCAGCTAAAAAACCTACACAAAGATAGTGGAGCATCATGATGTACCTTGTGACTTGTTTGCTAATTGTAGTTGTAGGTTGAGAGTTAAATGTTGACAGTCTGATGGGTACCTTCAAGTAGACGAGGAAATGTTTGGCTCAAGTTACTTAAGTCTTTGGTTCCTGTCACCTGTACATGTGTTGTGCTTCTGTTCTGATTTGGTGGGATGTTACTCAGAATCATGTCCTGTGTTTGTATACTCAAGGTGGATGCCTTTCTTAAAGTCTGTGGTGGTCAGAGTAATAATGTATGCAGTTAGCATGGTTGCTCTCTGTTAGGCCTTGTTATACCACGCCTGCAAAGTTTTTCTCTGTCCTGGTATCTGGAAAGTTATTTAACATTGTTTAATAGGTGACAAGTGGTTGTACCTCTTTCAGTCAGTGTCATGTGTACTGCATACGATTTTTAGCTTTATACTTGCTCTTCAGAGTTGTGTATCAGATTGTCATTGGGGGTTGGACTAGATGACCTTTAAAGGTCCCTTCCAGCCCAGTCCTGGTGATGTGCACGCTTTCCTCTTGGTGTGTTGGTCATTATGTGCTGTGGATAAAGAATAAATAACATCAATTAAGCCTGCCAGTGTCAGAATGCAAGTAACGTGGATATGCACAGTCATTAAAGCTGAGCAGGCAGATGTTTCATGGACTTCTACAAGCTGATTCCTACATAAAAAAACGTAGGTAGTGAATAAATGTCACTTAATTACAGTCTTGTGTATGAGGAGTAGGATGGGCTATATGACGTTTTCTGGTTTATCTGGTAATTCTACCTTACTTTATTACATCTATTTTAAAAGCAGCAAACCCAGGGGTGGCTTAGTCTAATAGTAGACGCAAAGTCAATTTCAGGTTAATAAATGCATTAGTTATGAGCAATAGTAAAATGTTATGAAGGATTTTAACTTTCATAGTCCAGAAACTGCAAATGGAGATACTCTGACTTTAGTAAGTTAATAGTATAGCAGTTGCAAGATTTCAAGGTGTGACTTGGTAAGATGTGCACAGTATCACTTGAATTCATATGTTGTCTTGATGGAATCTTTAAAACTTGCACACCTCTGGTTTGGGTGGAGTTTCAGTACCTGGAAAGAGGTTGGGTACAAGAAATGAATGTCAGTGAACTTGCGTAGTTTGTATTTGATAATGAGAAATGCTTTGCTATACGAATACTTTAGCTTGATGGTCAGAACAGTGAGGTAACAGTAACAGACAAAATTGGAGCTGATGTGGAAAACCATCCAGAAATTAAAATGGTGCTGCCTGTGTTTTCCATGATGGTGCTGGGAAACAAGGGAGTGAAAACAAGCTGCTTTGGGCTTCTCCCAGAACAGCCAGAAAACTGCTTAGAGGTAGAAAGCTCTGCTTTCAAATTTACACCTTTCTTTCAGGTTTATTCCTGTGTGTTCAGCTGCCCCTGTCCTTGATGGGCAGTCTGGCACTGGGGAAAAAATAATCTGGTGGGGCTAGTTTTTTGGGGAGTGGTGTAATCCTGGGTCAGGATCATAGGTAGTGAGGCCTGGAGGTGGTGTCATCTACTGTTTCCAACAGGAGCTGGAAATAATGGTTAGTCTGAGTTTCATTAGAGTTATGTAGCTTTTGGAATATTTTAAAGGACTTGTTAATTTGGTGATTTACCTAAAATGTTTGTGCTGAGTCAGATATCTCCCGTTTTGTCCAGTAATGGACTTGCACATAGTTACCTGAAGGGTGACCATCAGTATTCTGGGCAGGCATTGAGCCTCTTTGCATTTCTGAAGCTATCTTTAGGTGCTATGTAATCCTTTCTGTTGGTGTCTTGTGTTAGAAATTATGAAGTGGCATTGCCCTGAATGTGCTTGGTAGTTTTGTATTGATTCTTCCTACTTACACAGTTAATGATATTTTGAGAAGGGACTGACCAGGGACACTTGAAGTTATCATGTTGAAAACAGTTTACTGAGCTAACCTGACTGAGATTCTCGACTGAAATTTTTTTTTTAATTGTACAGCATTTAAGTGTAACAGTATTTGTAAATCAGTTGTAAATATTAGATGCTACAACTGCAGAGTATTGTGAATGAAAGAAAGCTTTGTCACAAAACCTAGTGCTTAGTCTGCTTCCAAAAGGTCAGCAAGATTTTTCTTTTATGCTTATTGTATTTGCACATGTAATATTTCTGACTCTTCTAGTTAGAAGTGCCTGAAGGGGCAACACTTAAATTCTAGTTGTGTGGGCTTGGCTCTTTGTAGTATCATACAAATGATAACCTGGAGGGGGAGGAGGCAGTCTGGCAGTGCTGCTTTGTTGTACTTAATGGCCTTTGTGCACTGACCATCTCAATTTATTCTTTGGGGTGCTTGTATGTGATCAAAGGGGAGGATGTATATTTCATCCCATCAACTTAAAAATAAATGGTGCTAAGGCTGGCAATCTTATTCTGGGTAGAATTTGAAGCACTTGCTAAGCTTTTGGAAGATATGCTTAGCTTTTTATGGTGTTAGTGAAGGATATTTGACAGATTTTTTCAATATTGTCGGTAATGTTTCCCATTAGAGAATCTTCAGAAAGATTTATTTGGATGCAGAAAGCTCTGCTACCTGCCCATTTTTTCTGGCTAAAATGAACCACTATCCTGGTTGTCACTGTCCCTGTTAGGTCTTTGTGTTTCAGGCTTTTCTCTGTGAACAGTCTTTCATGAAAGCTTAAACATGATGTAAATTATACTTAGCTTTTGAACTGAATTTTTGTAAAGGTGTAAGTTCAAGTAAAACATGGTAGTATATTTTGTAATGCTAAATATACTGATAAAGAAAAGTAAGTCCCTATTAAAGCAGACTTAGGTGTTACCAAAACAGTTTGTCACCTGGTAAGGAGAAGGTTAAACAGTGTTTGTTACCACTTTAAATCCATTTTATTTTTCTTCAGCTTTGGTGATGATAAACTGAATAACGTGAAAGTCTGAAGCAAGCTGCTCCATTAATTAGATGATTTACCATTACTTAATCCACCTCTACATTCCTTTGCTCTTAAGACCACAAAGTTTAAATTAATTTGTAAGTACCCTTTCTGTATTGCCACTTGTAGGAATAGCTGGAGTCTCAGGGTCTGCTGGAGTTAGTGTTTTATATTGCTGTAGTGCTTTTTTCTTTCATAGTGTGGGCTGTGCAGACATTTGTGTGTTAGCTGTAGGCGTTGAGCTCTGGTCCTCATTCCCTGTCTCTAGTATCTTAGCATAGATTGCAGATTATTGAGAGGTGGTGGTAACTGGTGGGGACACTGGTGGGGACAATAAAGCTTTGTCCTGGTTTGAAGGAAGGGTGCTAGAACCTGGCACTGGCTTTTTGAATTGATGACAAGCTTGAGGGGGTGTGCGTGCAAAGGGAATGTATTATTTCACTTCTTTGCGTTATAGTGTGTTTGACATGGCCAGCGCTGTCTGGAGATTTGAAAATTAGTGCTTGGCAGCAGTCTAGTCTGTGGTAAATGTGTCATTACACTTATTTCAAATTGAAATTTGAGAACAGAGATGTGTTTAAATTCTGATACGTGACTGAAGCTGTGTTAGTAGGGGTGTTGCAAATACAAAGACAACTATTTACCAGTTTGGCTTCTAGCTGCTTGCAATAACTGATTTCACTACTGAGAATTGTAGGCATGTTTCCTGTTTGTAGTAACAGATTTTGCTAGGTAAACAGGGCTTGTATGTCTGTTTCCAGTGATGCTTTGTCAGAAACAGATTTTTTAAAATACTTCTAAAATAGTTATTCTGGAAGTGATTTTTTAATGTGCATTTTCTAGAAAGCATAGCATAGTGTGTATTTCTAAGATAATTCTGTGGGCTCTGTCAACATATGGTAGGTATGTAAAGCGAACCATTTCTGGAATCAAGTGACACAGGAAGCAAATCACAGAACAGCAAACTGTGAATCATACATTGATTACGGTTGGAAGGGATCTTAAAGATCAAGTTCCAAACCCCCAGTCCCTGCAGCAAATATATTTATTGTAGGATCTGTGCAGTTCAGATGCTGAAGAGTAAAAGGAAGCAGCTTGTGCTTTCATTACGTAATTTGGGCCCCTCATTCAAGATGAGTTGGAGGAACTCTTAAACTTCAACCTTATTAAAATTACTTCAAAGAATTAAATTACCTCAATAAAAGAAAAATGAGAAGGAACATACTAATAACTCTTTCTTCAAACAGGAAACCACTCCCAACCCTCAGCCTTCAGAAGAGGAGAAAACTGAGCCAGCACCTAGTCAGGAGGTTGCCAGCCCTGAACAGTACATTAAGCATCCACTACAAAACAGGTAAATTGAACAGAAATGCAATTGAAGTTTTGCCAAAGATAGAAGAATGCCTGTGACTTTACAGCTCCCTTGTTTACCTTGTGCTTTTTTAGCATCATTTTGAGAGTTCAAAATTTTTAAGATTTTTGCAGTGGAACTAGAATCTGATTCTGTTGTAAATTAGAGCCTTTTAGCATAGTGCTACAGAAGCTATAAAAACTTGGCACATTTTCACAGTGCATCCAGGTGACTGGAAAGAGTGTGGCTTTGCTGAGGCAAGCAGAGCTATTGTGTTTATCTGGTGTGTTTTAAGAGGTTGACACTGGGATGAAGTTGCTGCCAAGCATAACTGGCAAACCTGCCGTTGTGCTCTGGTCTTAATTGTGGCAGTTAAGGTGCCAGTGGTAAAGACTTCTTGTTTCTATTTCTTACCAGAGTCTTACTCTTTCATATCTTGCCGTTGGTTCTTATTTTTCCCCTCCTATTTGGAGCTGAAAGTAGTAGGAGCTGTGTTAATTGGACAAAGAGGCTTGATCATATATATGAGTGGTTGCTGTCTAGAGTAATAATGTTTTCATCTGTAGGAAGTACAGCAGAAGAATCCCATTAAGTGAGAATGCACACATTTGTACCAATATGTCACTAAGAAAAAAGTGCAGGGCCATTAAATTCTTTAACAAGAAGAACATGGAGCAGTAGTTAAAAGTATAATTAAGTTATTGAAAAATCAAAGCCCTCATACTAAATGTGTTCATTGTGCAAAACTAGGTATGTCTTAAAAGCTGCTACTTGCTTTCTGTTAAATGTGCAAAAAAGTTGCTCCAGCAGTGTACATGTGCTTGAGAAAGAACAACTGGGAGGTCATTTTCTCCAGGTAGGCTGAGTAGCTCTTGCAGAGTGTTCAGTACGTAATGTTGGTAGTAGGTGCTGCACCAAAATGAACATTTTACCAAGCGACACCTTAAATTTTTTCTTTGAGCAGCCATGGGAGCCAGCTCTGCACTGTAGTGCTATGCTGTGTGCATCCCATTTTCCCTTTTCCTCTCAACTTCTGTCCTTCCTCTAATCACTTTGATTAAATTGGTGCTTTACAAGTGGTAGTGGGGCTATTACTGGAAAAGAGTAAAGCTTTAAAGCACTATTTGGTCAGGAAAGGTCTCAAAATAATAGATTGACACCTGGAGACTTAAGAACCTCACTGCGAGAAGATAAATCTACTCTAGTGCTAACCTGAGTGACATTGACACTATTGAAACTATCAGAATGAAAAATAAGCCTGTGTTGTTAAATGCCTAATCAGGTATCCTTTCCCAGCAGGTTAAAAATGATGCTTTTTTAGCTCCAGGAGCATCTCCAAAAGGTTCTGTTTATGTGTTGAGATTTGCACTCAGTGGAGATAATGTTATAGAAAATGAGATGGACTTTTATTCAGTCTTACATATGTGGATTTAAAATCTTGAAGCAGTTAAAGTTGGTGATTCTTTTTTTAAGGCTGTCACCATTCTTAAATTTAACATAGTTTCCCATTGAAAATGTATGCTCCCCTGGTGTGTGAGTGCTTGGGAAGCGTTCATATCATGTATAGCTGTGGAGTGGTGTAATCAGCTTCTGTAAGATTTGCACGGCAATTACTGGGAAGGAGGAGCTGTGCTCCTAGTTTGAGTAGTTGGTGGTGTTTTAGACCATAATAACTTGCAGTAGGGGATTGCAGTTTAGCAGCAGCAAAGAGAAACATCTGAGGCTTAGAGGTTTACAGTCTTACAAATGTTCCATAACTAATTAAAATATTTACCTAAACAAACGGGTCGACTTTGCCATATTCCTTGTAATAGGAACACAAATGTTGATCAGCAAAGAGTTGGACTGGAGAACTGAATTTCTTGTGTAGCTAACTGATGAAAACTGATTTCATGCTGGTAATTTTAAGGATTACAATTAGTTTGGGTATAACAATGCAAATAGTGTATTATATTTATAATGTTCATTAATTTGTATATGCTATTTTATTCTGCTTGCCTTTAGATGGGCACTCTGGTTTTTTAAAAATGACAAGAGCAAAACTTGGCAAGCGAATCTTCGTCTTATCTCAAAGTTTGACACTGTTGAAGATTTTTGGGCGTAAGTAAAGATTTTTTTTTTCTTTTCAATCTGTATAATAACCCGGGTAAATATTGGCAAAGCTTATGCTGAAGTCAGAAAAAACCCAATTACTCCATTAACTGCAACTTTGGAGATATTTTTCATAATTTCAGTGCACGTTGTCTTGCTGTTAACATTGCAATGCTGTTTACATCTGTGTTTATACAAATTCAGAAAATTGTATCTATGCAGTAGTTATATTAATGTGAACTTTTAAATTCTTTTGGCAGACTGTTCTTTCCTTGGCCCCAAATTCTGCTAGCCCACAAAATCTTAGATAGCTGGCTCAGATGCTCAGGAGTGCCTGAATCTGGAGGATAGTACTTGGGAGATGGTGCAGGATAATGGCATCCTTGAAAGAAGTTCTTTAGAAACTACCTTCATTCTAAATTGAAGGTGTTGAAAGCAGTTAGGCTCAAATGGCAAGAACAAAGCCTTTGAGGGTAGGCCTGTGCTTTCCTAACAGTTCAGTCGAATGCAGGTGATTTGTTTGGAAGACTGACTGTTATGATAATAAAATACAGAGAAAATGCAAATAGTGAGAAACTGAGTGTGAAAAAATACAGATGATCTTCCAGAGCATTTCATGCCACACTGAGTGGCGGGGCGATCTTTTGGATGCCATCGGTACAAAGCGATGTTCTCGTAGTGGAATAATTAGAGCCAGCAGGAATTAAATACATCACAGTTGTTGAACAGGTATTTATCAGTGCAGGTAATCAGAGGCAGGGGAGTAGGATTCTGTGCTTGTAACCAGCTTTCCCATTTCTGGTATGGGGGTGACTGATGTTTGAGTGAAACGTAACTTGCAGCCTTGCAGTATGTGAAGGGAGGTTAAATTGTTTGAAGTTCACTATTAAAGTTGGTTAGGAATGAGGTTTTTTGGAGCTCCTGTAACCAAATTAGCCTGGGTAATTAAAAAGTGCTTAATCTAGTTGTCTGCAGTCAAGGTATAAAGTCAGTCACAAGCAGTTAAGAAGTGATGCCTCTATTGCTGGAGTGGGAAATTGGTGTGGTATTCTGAGGAGGTAAACTTAAAGGAGGGAAGCTGGTATATCTGTAACTGACTCTAAATTCCTGTGCCTGGTAGCTAATTGCCTGAACATTGCAGAAAATAATTTCCTTTTTGGTGCTGGACTGTGCCTGAATGTTAGTTGGCCTTGGACTAAGGTTCTGTGGCATGCACAGAATGTTTTTGAAAGTCTTATCTTAACAATGCGGGGGGAAGGAAAAAAATCTGTTTGCTATGGGAGGAGACAGTATGTACTCCTTTAAATTTTTTGTTTCTCTGAATTGTGTAGTTGTAAATCAAATTCAGAGTATATATGCTATGTTTTGTTGCTAGACGTATGTTCTTGCCTTCTGAGTCTGTAGTTCAGTTTGAATTTATCAGGCCTACAGCCTTCACCCCTAGAGTATTGGGTTAAATAACTATGTTGAATATTTTTCTTAAAACCTCTTTTGGCAGAGAGAATAGCCTTACAAACAGAAATAATTATCTTTTATTCCATATATGTATAGGATACACTGCTGTTAAAGTTCACTGAGTTATGTTTGCAGTAAAATTTTTAGAATTAGGTTTAAAAGAAGCATTAGTATTTCTGGAAAGTACTGTTGTGTAGGAATCAAGCAAGTGTTTGTTAAATCAGTTTCAGTTCTGCTACTTTGAGCACAGTATATCTTCAACCTTTTTATACTGCTGAAGAATACTTAGGGAATAGGGTGGCTTCTGAAATAACTGTTGCTTTTTAATTTTTGTATTTTCTTCAGTCATATGTTTTAAATTCTTCAAGAATTTTGTACCTTGAAATAATGCATAGTTTTTAATCTTGCTTTTTTCCCTCCCAATAGTTTATACAACCATATCCAGCTCTCTAGTAATTTAATGCCTGGTTGTGACTACTCGCTCTTTAAGGTATGCTTGCTAAGCTTTTTTTCTCTAGTTGAGAATGTTTATGATTTCCTGACTGTTGAAATATTTCACTTTGGATATTTAGTAATGTGGTTGGGAATGTCCTAAAGGTGTTGTTTTTTTAGGAAGTCCCAAACACATGCCCTCTGAAAGCCAGGATATCACTAGTCTGAAAATGCAAGTAATTGTTTTAACAGAGTGCATTTTAATATGATGCTGTGCCTGTCTTCATTCTGTGCTTGAGATGCTTGTGTAAATAATTATTAATTTCTATAATATGGAAGACTTTCCAGCTTTGTCACTTGGTATGACATGAAAGCGTCAGAATGTCCCAGTTCTATGGGAGGCTGCGCCATTCTCTAGTATTATTAAAGAGCACTACTAGCCAGGTGCACAAAATGCCTCTGTAATTTCTACACCACATGCTATGTGCTGTATTATGCATGTGTGAAACAGAAAGTTGTACTCAGTACTGATGCTGAAAGCATCCTGAGGAAGTATTCAGGCTAGTAAACAGAAAAGCTGATGAGAGTGTGCATGAAATTCTGCCTTGGCTGGAGTGGGGATCTGAACTGGAACTCTAAATTCAGTCCTAATCTCTCCAAAGTGCTTCTAACACCTTCCCTTCCAGATCCAAGTACGTAAATAATCCCCTAGGCGCTGGTGCTGTTCTCTCTTTGCTTATAAAACACAGCTGCTAGCTGGGACTCCTCAGTGGACTCTGTACCTCATTTGTAAACTTTAGCAGCTTTAGGTAGGGAAGAGGTGGTGTTGCTTGGCTTTGGGAAGGTAACGATACTTTAGGTGATGGAGAAACCTTACCAGTAAAGCTATATACCCTTCAGAGATTTAAATATCTATGGCATCCTAAATTTGTGTTTTAATTTATGTCTGTCTATCCTGTGTTTGCATGTCATCAGTCTGCACTAATTTATTCAGATGCATGAAACAAGTACAGAATTGGCAACTGTGGTGGGCCTCTGTGCAGTCTCTAGCTGCTGTCCTTCAATCATGACCTCATAGAGTGCCTCTTAGAGGTGATGAAATAGTGTGAGCTCTGCAGCTGCCAGTGGGGGTGTTAAATTTAGTGAGCTTACACCACTCCATCCTGCTGTTGAACACTTAATTGGTTTTCAGCCAAAGTTGTGTAGCATGGCTTTCCTAATAGACATTTCTTAACCAAATGTCTGTCTCGACAGTTCCCTGGTTTTTTTTTTTTCAATGACTGGTTTTCCTGAAGTGGGGTATAGTGGTGGGTGTGGGAGTAGCAGCTGGCTGCTTTGTTGGATCAGTTCATCCAGAGTTAGTTAATTCGGTGCAGGGCCATGGGTAAAGTGTGAACCAGAGTCCAGCTTGTTTCTAAGTGGTGTGTCGATTTTTTTTTTTTGTGGCCCTGGCAATAAAACCCTTGTATTCTTCTCACGTTACGTGTGCAGGAAGTCATTGAGGCAGACTGCCACAGGTGCCTCTTGGAGTGTAGTGATATTTATGCAGAACTTAAGCGCTTGGACAATGTTGCAGCAAGTCCAAGACTTAAAATGACTCCAGAACGTAGCTACGAACTTTGTCTGGTTTCATATGGGGCAAACTGGATGTTTGGCTTTGCCCGTTCCTACAGGGTTTTTATGTAATGTTGTGTATCCAAGACTTCCAACAGAGCTGTCCTGCTGCTGTGTAAAGAAAAGACTTGTTAGCAGAAGCACACTTTTTAAGCTGTTTCGGTACTTTGATGTTGGTATAAGATGGTATTTCTGAACAGGTACATATCCTAAACTACACACTTTAAGTGATAACCAAAGACCAGTTGCTATTTCAGTTATCCTTTAGGAAAAATAAAGGTCGAGTCTGATTTTTAACTTCTGTCTGTTCTTTGCAGGATGGGATTGAACCCATGTGGGAAGATGAAAAAAACAAGCGAGGAGGACGATGGCTAATTACACTAAACAAACAGCAGAGACGAAGTGACCTTGATCGCTTCTGGCTAGAGACAGTAAGCACTATGGCCATACAATTTGCAGCTGAAGAGTCTTGCATTTGCATTGTTTTAGCTGGTTTGTTCTTCCTGTGTGCCACACAAGACTTTTAACTTCCTGTCAGCACGGTGCCCTCTAAGTTTTTATTGACAGGCTGATTTGAAACATGACTTTTCAGTAGAGATGTTCAGTGTAGTTGTATTCTACGGAATGCTTATCTTGCGATGGGCAGTAGCAGTAATTCTGCAGGTTGATTAACTTTTTTGTGTAATGTACAGAACTGCTGTCAAGCTACTAGGAAAATATGTTGTCTTTGAACTCCCAAATTTAACTGCTCAAATGTAGCAGTTTGTTTTACAAATACTCTTGCGGGAGAATGGTTTTCAGATTTGACCTTGCTGAACAAGGGAGTTTCAGATTTTTTTGTTTCTGTGCTCACCTTAACAGCAGGATAGGCAAGTAGTACCATAATCTTCCTGTGCTCCGTAAAAGTACATATTTTTTTCTATTGCTGTTATCTTTTTGGACTAGATTGTATGGTAAATATACTTCAGGATATGTGAGCTATAGTAACCGTGCTGTAGAAAAGGACAAAACTGTATTGTCTATTAACTGACTTAGAGTAGCCTAAAAGTCTAGTGTGATCTTGAGTTTTAGGCGCATGGGCTGCACAGCAGTACAGTGGGAAGCAATCTTATCAAATCTCTGATCTTTTTTTTTCCCTGCTTGTGTAAGAGACACTGTTGTACCCCTTTCAAAAGGAGAAATGGCCTTCAGGATCAAATGAGCAGTGTCCAAAACACCAGCTCGTTAGGATTTTTCTAGTCACGGCAGTAGCAATTTGAAGAAAGGATGGTGAGTGTTCTGCTGCTAGGCAGTTGACTGCACAGGAGCAAAACATCTTGCTGTGTGCATTTGACCTCTCTCTGTAGGCCTGTATGAGGCCTTCTGTCTCTTAATAGCCATTACATATGGATTGATAACGGTTGCGTATGGATTGGGAACATGTAGTTGGCCTGCATAGACTTGAGACTATAGAGTTCTCCTTTTTGTTTAGCATCAAGCAGTGGCACAGAGCCCAGATACCCAGGTGACTGGGATGTGCTTTAAAATACAAAGCAAAGCCACTTCCTTTATCACTCCCTTTAGGGACAAAATTCTGTTAAAATCTAATGATCTTCACTGAAAACCAAACTTCATTTAGGAAGACTTTTAGCACCCTTTCACCCCCATTGTGTAGCATTCATGCAGAATGTGTTTATTGAGCCTGTTGGTCACTCTGCAGGCGTGTGTACTAAGGCTGTTTATCAATATTTTGAATGTTTGCATGTGGTTTAGTTTAAATATTTATTGCTTTCATTACTCAGTGCACGCATCCTGCAGTTGGGTGTAACACAGTATGAGTAGTTATACTCAGTATAACCTGTTATAAACCTATTATAAACCAGTTATACCTGGTTTATTCAGTAGCACACTTTGTCCTTTTTGCATTTCCTCCATGAAGTCAGCCTGTACAGTTCTTGTGGGTACCGAAAGACTTGCTGTGTTCAAAAGATTGCCAGTGTGTTGAATTTCCAGGTGTTCTAAGTGTTTCTGGAAAATGCAGTGTATTAAAGGTACTGTGCAAGTGAAGTAAACAAGCATACATTTGGAGACTAATACTTCATTGTATGAAAGGATTTTTTAATGCAGTATGGACTAGATGAATCTCTCAATTACAAGAAACTTCTGGGTTTGTGTGTCTATGGAGTTCTTGTTTTACAAGTTTCAGACTTCAAAAATCCCTTTAGTTGGATTGTTGTGCAAGGAAGTGACCTGGCTCTGACCTTCCTGAAGTGTATCACCTTGTCCTCCACATTTGTAAAGGTGACGCTTGGAACTGGCAAGTCTTCCATTGCTTGTATGCTTTTATTGTTGCTACACTTGCACTGCACGCTCTTCAGGATGATTGATTCCCCCTTCAGAATCAGTGGGAACTCTGTGAAGATTCCTGAGTGTGCTGATAGCTGGATAGCACTTCTTATCTGAGTTGCTGTCTGATTGGCCCCTGAATTGATACACTACAGAGCTGAAGTTGGACCTTATTAAGCAGACATTGCCCAAATAGTTCTTCACAGATTCTTCCTAGGTAAAAAATTCTTCCTAGGTAACAAATGTAAACACCTAAAAGTTCCTATTTGTCTGCCTGTGTTAAATGTACTTAATAAATTCAGATAATTCATACTTGGTTTTGGAGTGGCAGGATGGGATAGTAGGCCACACTGTGTAAATGATCAGTTGTGTCTGACCTTGAAGGTACCAGGACAGTAGGAGAGACAGGAATACTCAACAGGAGGAAGATTCCTTACAGCAATTGAGTTTATGCTCACTTGTTAACATTTGGAACTTCAGGAAGATACTGCAACAGCCAGGAAATGATTGTTGTAGAGCAACTATGTGCCTGTTAGCAGCAAAATGTGGTATTCCTCAGTGCACACGGAGTATTTGCCTATGGAGCAGGATTCTGACTCAGAACTGCTACATTTAATGGTTAATCTTTGTTTTGTAGCTGCTGTGCCTTATTGGGGAGTCATTTGATGACTACAGCGATGATGTATGTGGTGCTGTTGTTAACGTTAGAACTAAGGGAGATAAAATAGCAATATGGACAACTGAATGTGAAAACAGGGATGCTGTTACGCATATAGGGTAAGTAATGTCATTGATGTCTTGAATATATGAAGTGTAACAATGCATTTAAAGCAGCTGACTTGATAGAGAATGCACTTCAGGTGAAGGTCTCTGCAGAGCGATCCCAACTTCAAGTAACTCAGTGATGAATTATTTGCATTATTGTGTAGGTTTTTTGTATAGGCTTATGTTAGTAACTTCTTTCCACTGCTGCGGTACCTTCACTGTCATCCAGAAATAATGAAAAATTGGACACAAGTCTTGGTACAAGTTTTTAATTTCAGAGTGAGGCACTGTAGTCACTACCTGTAGCGTGCTGGTTTGTAAAGGTAGGTTGCCAGTAACAGTAGAGCGTTGATAGATAAGACTCTTCTCAGGAAAGTAATGCTTATAAATAAGAGAAGGCATTGTGAATCTAAAGCTCACAAGGCTCTCCTTATATTTGATAAAAGCTGGACCGTGATGTGCTGTGAAACTCTACAGGTATTTTCCTATTTTCTTATCTCTGTTTTAGTGCAAATCAAAATAATGCTGAGTTTCATGGATTATTTGGTGCGTGCAATAGCATGTTGTAGTCTTCATTCCAGGAAGTGGCAGTAGTCATCTCTGATTGCCATAGGTCTCCACTATGGAAAATGTGTGTTGTTCTCTGCTGTTTAGCAAGTACTGCTCTAGCTAGTGGATTCCTTAAGCTGCAGTACTGATGCCACAAAATGACCTCCTGTTAAATTCATGCATTAAAGGCCATTTAACGTGTGCAAACCAATTAAAACATTTATCTTCCTATCTTGAAACATCTGCCTTCAGCCAGACTCTTAACTGTTGGGCATAGTAACTTGCTAAAACGTTTCACTTACGGTGTGGCTCTCTTGACACATCCTCATTTGGGCCTTGATGAATCTGGTGGGGTCTTCCTCACGCTGACTTGTTACACAATTCTGTTCAGACTTGTCAGTGTTTAACAGCAGGTTAACAGAACTGAGGTATGCAACCTCTGCTGGTCTAATGGAAGGTTATTCTCTACTTAGTAGTCATTGGAGCCTATTTTTAGTGTGACATGAACCCTTAGCTAAGGAGCGAAGATGACTTCATTAGAGAACGAACTGTAAAAAGTTTTTGCAAACTGACACAACGAATTACCTAAATTATGTTGGCTGCCTGCTGTCATGTTGCTGTAACTTCAAGACAGTTAAAATTGGGATAAGCTTACGGACCTGTAAACTGCTATATTGTGATTAGGGTAAGTTTAAAAAAAACTCCAACTTGATTAACAATCTGGAGTTGAACATACTACTCCTGTGGTTTAGTCAGAGCTTGCAGCCTAGTGCCACTAGCAATTTGCATCTCACTCATACTCTGTGCTAAGGAACGCATTGTAAGTGGGTGCTGCTGCTGGAGTCATAAAATAAAGTTCAAGCTGATTTTTGCTTAAAGCTCCTGTTGTGTAGCTGCCTGTGACCAGTACCATAATGACTTGGGGTGTGGAGGAGTCTAATTTCTTTAACTACTGATAAAAAACAGAGCAAGTATGTGCAACTGAGATGTGTGTGGTGATTAAAAACTGCCTGTTCCAGTGAGTTGCTTTTATTTGGTTCAGATGGCACTGTCTCAGTAGTCCTGGAATTGTGAACCCTGACTTCCCACATGTAGAAACAAACCAGCTAGGAGTATGGCTTGGTGCTGTTAGACTGACACAAATACAGCAGAATCCCTCTGTTCTACATTTATACAGACCTGTTAGTTATTTTTCTGGCAACAGCTTGCCCTATTTTATAAGGTAAGTCATTGTTCATACAGAGCTATAAGAGCAGTTTAGATGTGGTAAGATAAAGTCCTTCAATCCTACTTGAGAAATTGTTTCTAAATAGGCAACTTTTTTGTGGATTTGTCAGATCATAAAAGTAGGTGTCCTGTTTCTAATTCATTCCGAGGGGCTTTGCTTAAACTCTTGTATTTCTTTTCTGCAGGAGAGTATACAAGGAAAGATTAGGACTTCCTCCAAAGGTAGCGATTGGTTATCAGTCCCATGCAGACACAGCTACTAAGAGCGGCTCCACCACTAAAAATAGGTTTGTTGTTTAAGAAGACACCTTCTGAGTATTCTTTCATAGGAGACTGCGTCAAGCAATCGAGATTCGGGAGCTGAACCAAAGCCTCTTCAAAAAGCAGAGTGGACTACATTAAAATTTGATTTCCATCTAAGTGTTGCTAAGATTTGTGAGAAGTCTCATTCGCCTTTGTCTTGTACTTCTGTGTTAATTTTTTTTCTATTTTGGCTGAAGTAACCGTTACCAATCAGAATTTTAGTACATTTCGCCCCTCAAATCCATAAATGTATTCCTGGCCCACTCTGTAACAGCTTGGTAGAAACATTACTATTGAAAAAAACCAACAAAAAAACAACCACAAAACAGACAACAACAACAAAAAAATCCCCACCAACACACCTGCACCCCATTTGTTTATCCACAGTATTCAGAAAAGAAGTTGCATTTCTGTAGCTGCAGGAAAATACTCAGTTCTACATTTGCATTGTATGCAGTAACATTTTGCTGGTTTGGAAAAAAGAGTATGGTGCATACAGTTTTCTAGCAATTTTTTAATACAGCATCATCTTTGCTGTAACCTATGCTGATGGCTGCTAGATTAATTTATTTTTTCCCTATTTCATAACAGTGATGTTTTGATTTCAGTTGTTTCTCTCATGTAACATTTGGTGAAGAATTTGGGAATGACAAAGGTGGAATAAACATTAATTTTGTGCATTCTTTGGTAATTTTTTGGTTTTTTTTGTAACATCAAAGCTTTGCTACAAATTTATGCATTTCAGTCAAATCAGTGATCTGTTTGTGTGTTTTCCTAAACATAACTGTGGAATTTTTTTAATGTAATGCCATAATTTACATTCCTTACTAGAAATAGTTATATCTGTTTTTGTATCTTATGCTGTATTTTAACACTTTGTATTAGGTTATTTTGCTTTGGCTAAAATGGCTCAAGTAGAAAAGCGGTCCCATTCATATTAAGACAGTGTACAAAACTGTAAATAAAATGTGTACAGTCAATTGTCTTTTTAGACAACTAGATTTGTGCTTTTATTTCTCCATCTATACAGCAAGTTATTTGTACTTCTTGTGACAAGGCAGTCTCTGCTGTGGCATCTTTAGTAGTGTCTTCCAAGAAAGATGAAGTCTGGAGCTATAGTCTGTTGAAACTTAATAAATCTATTAGATAGCACCCTAAACTGAAGTGAAATTATGTGGCTGGGTTTTTTTTCTTAGTGGTTGGACTAATTGATCATAGTTTGCATTGTTTCTCTTTTGACTGGTTTATGCCAGTCATGAAATTTGAGGGTTCATAGAAAGCTGTCTAGTTTCAGGTAGGAGCTACACTAAGAGCGGTTCTACTTTAAGTATATAATTCTTAAATGAAGTAAGAGTAAAGCGCATTAGAGCCGTGGCTACAAAATAAAAGCATGTGAGGATCTAGAGAGCCTGCTGCTATGTGTGTCTTTCAGTGAAAGGAGTCTTTTCCTTGAAAGCCACTGTGGAAGCTCTTAAGTTTGCTTGACTTTTTGGACTGGGGGGAAACTTTTTGAAGGCCATTGATCTTGTTTCGAACACATCGTGAGGCTTTTTTCTTTCTGCTCTTTCATGGAGCATGCAGCAAATTTTTTTGCAGTGTTCTAATGTCAGTTTCTTTATTAATGTGTGATGAAGATCTTGCCAGGGCTATATAGCCTGTTACAAGGTAAATGCTTCTTGGGGGTTTTGATTTTTGTGATAACTCCTTAAAGCAAGCTTAGTGACTGTGACAGTGAAGCTTCAGTTGAATGAGGCTTAAGGCACTGAAGTGTTTCCATATGCAGCAGTAGACTTGAACACTTTTTTGCACACTTTATAAGAAATGTGTGTCACAAATAGCTTGTCAGACTATACCGACAAGGTGTTGCTCTGGAATGCTCTTATGTCTAGTAGAGATGCCTATCATAAGTGTTTCTATTGGATGATGCTGTGTAACCAGGATAGCTGCTGAATGTGTAGAGTGCTATTAGGCTGTTGGTGTGCAGGTTCCTGTGGATTCTGGGGTAACCGGCTGCCTGCCCTGGTTCTGCAGGCATACAAAGCAAGTCAGGTTTTCATAGGGCTGTTCATAGAAGAATACATAAGTCTCAGCCTATTTTCTAGCTTACTGCTTCAGCTAGTCATCTTTGAAATTAAAGTAAGCTTTTTGAACTAAATTTCTTTAAGTTACTTCTGTTCTAATTGACAGCCTCAAGACCAAGTAGAGTTTATAAAGACTTTGATATTTCTGAATGAACCAGTAATGCTTGCATACACGGGATGGTAAAGGTGAATCTCTTTCCCGAGAGGTGAAGTTAGATTGTCTAGTTTGGGAGCACTGGGGCATGGCTTGCCAAAGTGAGTGTAATTCAGAAACATAGCTGGTGCTGTCCTTGTGATTAAACTGAGCACTGTTGTCAAAGTATATAATACTGGGTTTGTTACTGTTGGTCTTCATTTCACCACAAGACCGCTTGGGATATTGTTCAGTGTAGCAGCAATTGGTTCATCTAGAAAGGGAATTGATGACTTTGATTACAGCCTTGTGTTTTTGAGCCCGAGCCTATTTAAGCAGCCAACTGACTCACATCGTAATAAGAAAACCCTGTAGGTTGATTTGAGGCTCTTTGCTGCTCAAATGATGGTTGCTATGTTCCTGGAAGACTTGAGGAAAAGCTAAATGATGTACTTGATGAAATATATAACCCATGCCTTTAATGCGTTGCTAGAAGCAGCAAGTGACCATAAACCTAGTTTTCTCTAACTTGCAAGTCACGTTGTGCTGCGAACCAGCGTTCATCTGATTACGGTGGTCTAGATTGTATTTGGAGGCTGGGAGAAAGCCCCGAGCTCCCCATTCTCTGTAGTAATGAAACAGCCCTGCTCAGAAGATGAAAAACCAGGAAATGTTTAAATATAAGTATCTAGCTTTGATACAAAGTATCTGCTGTCATTCAACCTCTAGCTAAATGAGTAGCCCTTGTCAATGTTTGGTTTTAGTGAACCTGAGAACTAAAGAATAAACATTGTGAAGCATTATTCTGGAGTGCTTTAGTGTGGTATAAAACCAACAGAGCACCAAAAGAAAGCAAAAATTTGCTGTATTCAAAGGTGTAAGAATGTGCCAAAATACAGCCTGGGAAGAAAGGGGTAGGAAGTTACAAATATTTGTGAATTAACAGCTTCTGGGTGTACTGTACATCCTGGGCTAGCTGTGCAGACCTTTCATTGTCGCTTGGTTTGCCCTGCTGCACTGTTGCTGTTCTGTGTTTTGGGCTGTCCCTAGCTCAGGAAATGTAATTTTTCATGTGAATCAAATTCTGGGAACTTGGAGGAGTGGCTTTTAGCAAAGCTTGGAGTGAGCTTCAAACTTCTACCTGGGGGAATCTTTTCCTACAGAGATGTTTGGGGATAAATATTCTGGGCTCCGTGGCACCCTTAGGAAAACAAGTGTTGCATTTCAGACTGGTAAAGGGACGTGAATCTTCCCTTTGATATATGTGACCACCTTTGTTTCCAGGAACCTTTACTTTCCAGCATGGGCCTGATGGCTTTAAAACTAAGTTGTAATAACACCCTGCACTGAAGTACTAAGCAGAGGGTTGAGCTTAATGGTTAAACCTGCAGAGCTTGCAGCCTGCCTAGTGCTTGTAGATGACTTTGCCCTCTTCAGAACAGTCAGTGGTTTGCAAATAGATGACTTTTTTTTTTGAGTAGGTTTTAGCTAAGTGTTAAAACAAATTTTTAATCAAGATTTTGTGCCTTTTCATATTGGGCAAGAAACAGACAAATGAGATGGTATTTAATGTAAGGAAATAGTTTATACCTGTTTTGCTTTGAGGCATTTTGTACCTGTCTGTCTGCACCAGAGTTGGAGAGCAGGTGTGCAGAGAGTGTCGGCAGGAGTGTGCAACCAGGCCTGACTGTGGCATGCACCCAGTGTCCTCACTGCAAGGCTCCAGAAGCTGTCGTGCTTGGAAGGCTTTCCATTTTGATCTGTTGGCAGGATGCTTGTCACTGCAGCTGCTTGAACACTCTGCCTTTTAGCTCAAAGCCTTGTACTCCACTACAATTCATTTCCAGGCATCCAGCTCTGGTGCTGCAGTAAAGCCTTTAATAAGCACTTAAATTCCTTCTGCTTGATAAAAGCCACGGTTACTTCTCTTGCCTGGTGGCTGCCAGGCGCTTTCCCACACGACACTATGGGATGCACAACCATTCTTCCCATGTTTAAATAAAGCAGGTTCTGGTGTCCAGAGCTAGATGTGAATTGTGGCTGAGCACGTGATGACTGTTATGCTTCCTAGCATTGATTTGTTATTTTGTGTGATGCCTTAAATGTAAAAACATCCTTGCTGATCAGTCTGTTGGTCTCAGTGTGTTTACCTGCTAACCAAACAACTGAATTTTTTTTTTGGGGGGGGGTGTCCCTGCTAATACTGAGCCTGTGACAAGCTTAGCTGTGAATTTGTGGGGTTTATGACTGCCTGGGCTTTTCCCATCTCCCGATTTTCTAACTCCTGGTACTTTTCAAGCCTTATTAAAACACTATATTAAAGGGGGAAAAATTGCGTTGACTCTAGTCAGTGTATTTGCAGTCACTGTGGTACTGTGCAGAGGTCCAGGTGTTGCTAAACCCAGATAAAGTTTGCGTGACAACTTCGGAATAATAATCTGCTTATGGGATTTTCACTTTTTTATCTCTAGTCATGTAAGTATGATAATAGTGAAACCAATACTTGAAAGTATGTGTGTGAATATATCATATATAAAGTAAAAATGACTCATCTATTTTTACTATTTTTTTCTGAAGTAGAAAATTGTTTTGTTACTTCTAAAAAGGTTTCTTTGACTGTAATGAATTCCTGGGTTTTGCTTTCAATAGGTAGCTGAGATCAATCTTTTTTCCTTTTTTTGTGCCTATTAAACAATGTTATTGAGGAATTGGAGCCAGGCTCGTAGGTAAGGTTTGGTGTTCTTTGAAGTAAAGCTAGTTTTTAGCCTTATCTTCCTCTGAATGTACAGGGTAGTTATCCTAGTGCATCTCACCCTGAGCCATGCAAATATCATAACGTATAATGGGAAATTGGAAGGTACTACTCTTACTTCTGTAGCTTGAATGAAAATAAAGCTTCTGCGGAACTGCTTGTCTCAGCTTCTTGACTCTGTGGGATGTAGAGAAACGTGAATCAAGGGTAATTAAGTAAGGCGCTGCTTGGAACTGCGCATTGCTTCAGCTTGGAGTTTGTGTTTAGCTAGGGCTTCTGCAGCTTGCCCGCAGATCGGCCTTGTTCTGAACAAAGCTTGGGTCATGTCATTGCAGAACTGCTGCTGGCTGCGCTTCCATTGCTTACCATAGCTTCCCTGGGAGGCACGAGTAGTCTAAATACGCTTGTGTAATGCTACCAGCTAGCAGGACACTGCAGGCGATCTAACTAGAGTCGTGCCACCCAGTTGATGTTAAACAGCTGGAGAACACCTTGAACTTGAAGCAGGGGTTCTGGTCTGTTTGTGCTACCTGTTACGGACTTCAAGGCCAGAATGAAACATCTCTGTAAGTGTATCATTGCACATCAGATATATCTGTATCTGAAAAATCTCCAGTTAGGAAAAATAGATACTTGAATCTGCTGTAAACTAGTGTCACTGCATGGCCTTAGTTCATCTTGAGTTTGAAATGGGACTGTTCCTGCATTGTGAAGAGATGGTGGCTTCTGACTTCCAGAGGTGGAGATGCTGCTTCAGCCTTTACCTGGACCTGGAAAATTCATCCTTGAGGCCATTCCCTTATGGCAAGGGAGGAAGATCCCCAAGCTGCCTAGCGGTGACAGATGCATACCAAACTGGTTAGGTAAAACATAAAAAGCAGCAGGGCTGTGTCTTCCTGTACACACAAACAGGGGTGGAGGTGAGGGGAGTGAAAAGAGGACTGAGGCTTGATGGTTTTTTTTAAGGGTTGTCTAAAGGTATTTTGGGGACGGGGGGAGGTGAGATTGAGACGCCAACAGATTTAACTGAAAATCAGTTTAAGTTCATTTCCTTTTTGTTGCAAGGATCTGATACTCCTTCACCTATTGCAGAAGTACTCCCAAATCCTCAAATTAATGTTCTCCTGGGTTAGTGTGCGTGACTCTAGGTCATATGGTTTTATCTCCTTTGACCTTCGCTAAACGGGATTTCACAGTGTTTTGGGGGTGTGTATTGGTGCAGAGCAGTCATAAGCTGCAACATCACCAAGCTGTCCTGGGTGTGTAATGCAAAAAAAAAAAAAAGTGAAAATGATGAAAAATGAAAAACTGGTGCTTTTTTAACAGATGTTTTCCCTCGGCCATTGTCTCCCTGTAGATGCAGTGCTGTTTAGACATCCTTCTGCGGTTGCCTGGTGGGGCTCCCTGTGGCCCTTGCTGAGGGGGAGACTGACTGACACCGCAGCAGATGGAACCTGGTTGCATTTTGTATGCTTCCCCTGTGGGTGCTCTTCAGTAGGCTCCAGGATTGAGGGATGAGGTGTTCTGTCCTGAGGGAATTCCCTCCAACTGTACTTGTCAAGAGTGTAAAAACACACTCTGGGGTCTGGGCACTTGATGTTAACTGCACTAACCCTGTCGCTTGCATGGGTTTAATCCTGAGATGTGATCCAGGATTGACTGTTCCTGTGACATTCTAGGTGTTCTGCCAGGACATGGTCAAATCAGAACTCAACACAACCCCAGCAATCTTTCCTCATTAATGCTATGGAGGCTGCATTTGTACACAAAAGTATACGGTTTAGGGTCATCACTAGTAAAATCAGCCTTGAGGCAGCTCAGTCCTACCCATCATTTTTTGTAGTTTCTCTAGATTTGAAGACTTAGCAGTTTCTTTAGGTTTTGGATGCGTGTTACAATGCAGGTGAGTGTCAGCTACAGCTTAGGTCTGTCTGCCTTCTGCCCCCAAAGGAACAGATTGCTGGAACTTGCAGCAGAACTGGCATGTGTCAGGAAGGGAGTTAAAACGCTTGGGCCCCGTGAGCTGTCTCCAGTGGGATCATTTGCTGTCCCGTACCCAGCTGCTGTGCCTGGAATTTGTAAGGACATCCATGCAGACACCTATGAGTGTACTTCTGGCTTACAGAGCATCGCTTTTTCCTCGTGTTGCACCAGGTTTGAAATGCTTTATTGTTACCTGTTTTATGCCCATTTTAAATAATTCCCCTGGAGGTGCTGAGCTGTGCACAATAACTGTAGTGGCAAGGCAGGGACACTAAAATGCTCGAATGATTCTTCAACAGTGTGTTGGCTAATGTGCCCGCATGGTGGCTGGGCTGGCTTGGGAAGGATGAGAGGAGAGAAAGAGATTCCTAGCTGCCTGGTGCTTCTGTTTAGTTTCATTGTTTTCAAAACTGAACTGTACCACTGAAGTGGAGAACACCTACAGTTAACAGTAGCCTCTCAGGTCTTCCTGGTAATATCTTATTTGGGGGGTGGCCAGCAGCAGATAGAGGAAGAACAAAGGCTCAGGGGAGTGTGACAAAGGACAGTGAGGCTATTACACAGCAGTGACTGAGCTGCTGGGGCATTGGGACGGTTCCTGCTGGATCTAAGAGATCAGCCCAAAAGCTAGTAAAACCTGTAGGTTTTGTACTAAACTTTGTAATTCCTTTGCATAGGTCTGAACCTAAGTAACCGAGACGCTTCCTACCTGGTTCTGCACGTTTCGGAGGCTGGTGGAAGCCACCCTTTTCCGACCAGTGTGATTCTGCTAGAGCAGCAGCAGACCTGTTTGTGTGAGATGGGTGGCACCAGCACGGTGCTCTCCTGCACAGGGGGAGCTCGGCACTGAGTACATGAGCACCTCCAGCGCTGGCTGGGCTTCTCTTTTCTCTCTGGAGCTCGGCACCGAGTATGTGAACACCCCAGCTGCCTTTGCTGTGTGCTTTCTCTTCAGGTTCTTTTGCTTAGTTAAAATGCAGCTGCTGGACTGTTAAGGAATGACAAGTCCTTTGCTGGACGTGGAGTTTCAGAACAGCTCAGGCACAGCATGTGTGAGCTGTTTTATGCCTCGTAATGGCATTAGGGCATGGATGATTCATGCCAGATTTGGTGGCAGAGTATCCAGCTAGCAGCTATCACCCCAATGTTAATTACCGTAAGGAAACCTGCATTAATGATGGTGATGAAGATAAATTGAAGGCAGCCAAGCCAAAGCATTTCTGTGGGCCTTGGGCAGATGCTGGACCTGAAATCAGACATGGTAGAGATTGAATGGGTTTTACAGCTTATTCAATCGGCATCAAATCCTCTTGGTAGATGGCAGCTGCTCTGTGCGGTGGCTGTTGTGTGTGCAGGAGTCGTACCAGTTGCTTACTGTGCTGCAGTGTTTCTGGGTTCTCTGCTCCCTTACTGAAGTACACAGGAATCTGTGAGATGGGGCAGTTTGCTTTTGCCAAGTTGAAGTCTGCCTTCTCCCTGGAGATAGAGACGACTGACTAGGAGGGCCTTGAACTGCAGAAGACTGTTGGGGGGGAGAGAATAAGCTTGTGGTTCTGTGCAGCAAAGTCTGTGAACGCTGGCACTCAGCTGGGAAGGGGGAAAGGGAAAGCCTTTCCTTTGGACAGCCCCAGCATTCATCCAGCACGCTCCTCACGTCTTAGCAGGTGATGTGGGTGTGGGAAAAGGCAGAAAAAAGCAAATTTCCGTGACTTCCTGATAGCCTGGCCAAGTCCATCCAGGGCTTTGTGTGGGGCATGTCGGGATACAAAACACAATCCATGCGCTTTCCTACTTGTCTTCTATGTCCTTGTGATAATAGGCAAAGGGAGAATTCAATTCACCTGAGATCCTGCAGAAGGGGAAGCAATTCAGGCAAGCTGCTACTTAAACATTTTCTGTCATTTAGTTAGACCCAGTGATTATTTATTTTTGTTTTCCAAATATCAGTGAACACTGACAACTGAGTTCTTGTTTTTCAGTAATATCAGCCCTGTGGCTTCAGGTTTATTTGGTGTGGTCTTTTCTGTTCTCACCACATTACCCATGCAAAACCCAGTCATTTACAACTTAAAACCAGCCTGTTGGGGTTCTTCCTTTCAGCAGAATTTCCTTTGTGCTTTGGTATTACGCAAGACGGGGACAATCTCCTGTGGTCTAGTTTTTGCTGCAGAGGCTATAAAAAGGGGTGGGGATAGGAATGTGTGGATTAAAAATTTTGCCCTGGAGAAAGGAAGGAACTCAGTGGCACAAAACTGGTGGATATTAGGAAGATGTCCCAGGAGGATGTGCTGCCTCAGGGAGATGGTATGCTGGTGGCACATGTTAGAACAGCTGCAGTCCGGCTGGGCTGCAGACTCCCTCCCCAACTCCAGTGCTATCCATCCCTGAGTTTGGAGCATCCGTCCTTCCACGTACGAAGAAGAGCTGAGCTGCTGCAGGGATGTGGTTGTGTATTGCCCTGCAGCAGGCTCTGGATCACACTCAAAAGTGTTTGAGAGCTTCACCAGCTGCATGTATGATTTCCAGGTACACTCAGCAAAGGCTGAACAGCTGAACTGGCTGAAGTGATGGGATAGTTGTAGGAGCACAGTTTTCCAGGTGCTGGCCTCCTGCTATCATCTGCCCTCAATCTCCGGCAGAGGGTTGGACTACATGATCTTTCAAGGTCCTTTCCAACTCCTAAACATTCTGTGATTAATAAAATATAATGTAGAAAACTTCAGGGGGTAAACACATGTGGAGGCAGATGTTTTGCACCATGGCAGCAGACAGCATGTCTCACATGAAACTGCTAAAAAGCACAGGTGAAGCAAGGTAAAACCTGCAGCCCTTTGCCCTTCCCCAACAGTCGATATTGTGCTTGTCTGTTGTGTGCTTAGGATCACATAAAACCTTCGCGATGTTTTCCTGTAGGGCTGTTTGTATCTGCCCCAGCAAGGAGAAGTTACATGTTTGGAAAAAATCAATAGACTTCAGCAGCAGGGGAATGTGGCATGAAGCGGCTTTTGCAGAGAATCCTTTAGAGAGCCACCTTCTACTTAGTGCCATGAGATGTACAAGAGGAGGTGTTGCAGAAAATGTTCTTTTATCTTATTGTGGTCCAAAGAGGCAGGAAATGCCATAGCTACAGCTGCTCTCTGTAGCTGTCCTCATTAAAAAGGTAACTCTTACAACGTGGGTAGATGTTGTTGAAATAATACCGGTTTTGTAACGTCACTAGAAAGGGATATGTTTTACATTTGTCCATGTGGTTTAATTCAGGGCCTGTTTATTCTTTGGAGATGGTTTAAAAAAAAAAACAAAACCCAAAGAACAACCCCTGAACACATGGGTTTCATTACTGCTTGTGAAGCTCCAAAAAAAAAAAAAAACCAAACCCACAATTTTATATTACAGTATTCTGTGCAGAAAGTCACTTTTCTGGCTCGCTTGAGAGCCAAGAGCTCTCCCTTTGCCTGCCTTTGGCACATACTGTATTCTTGGCAGTACCTCTTCTAAATTTGGGGCTGATGGCAAAGGTGTTCTCCTATCTACTGGTCAGGTTCAAACATTGACCCAACTTTGTGTACTGTTTCTAACAGACAGATGATTAGAAAATGGCTAAACAAAGTAGAGATCTGTGGTGTGAACTTTCTTCTGAGACACCTGGTCAACCTTTGGCAAAAAAAACCCTGTACCTAGACCATGGTGTTTAATAGCTGCTGATTGATCTGTCTATGAATTTTGAGGCCTTTTTGAACAGATTTGTAGTATTGGTCTTAGATGCTTTCATAGCAATTGAATTTCCAGCATAGTGAGAAGACTTCCATCTGTATCACCCTCCGTAGTAGCTTCCCACAAGCCAACCTGTCTCAGATTGAGCTTCCCCTTCCAGTTCTGTCTGGTGGCAGACATGTCAGAATCAACACTTCACAAAAGAAGGTGGAGATACCAACCTTTGCTTTAGATTTTAACTGTGCTCTCTACCAATCCTGTTTATGTCTTTGGTTTCATGTCCCCTTCTGCCCAATTGTTTACTTGCCAAGTACTGGGAACCTGGTGATCCACTTCATTTCTTCCACCCAGGGCAATGCAGCCTGTTACAGTCACTGCGTAAATAACTGTGCTCACAATTCAGCAGGCTGTGCCTTCAGGAATGGAATTACAGAAGCAGAAAAATTGATTTCTGGTTAAAAACAGTGACTTTCTGATAATTAGCAGCGCTTTTCTGAAATAGTTTCTCCCCTCCAAGCCCACCTTGCCTCAGAGGGGACCAGGTCTGTTTCAAAGGCAAGCCTTCTTTCTTGACCCTGGTAGTAGCTGGATCATTGAGCCTGGATTTCGCTTGCCAGAGTTGTCCATAGTCACTGTATACTTTTCATTTTTCTGCTGCTCTAAGTCATCTCTCTTTAAATCTGAGTGAATTCAAACAGTGTACACTTGAAAAGGAATCTTCTCTCCTGATAGCTATTTTCCAACAGCCCCATGGGTTCTTGATTGCTCCAGGAATCTTGTGACCTAATAAATGAAATGGACATAAACAACGCAAGCTTCGTTTCTTCACGTCGGGCGTTTTGCCATGGAAAGTCAGCGTTGGCTGGCTCAACTCTGTTGTCAAACAGAAGAGGTACCAGGAGAGCAATGACTCATCATGTAAACTCATCTTCCTCTGTCACACTTCCCTGGGCTCCAGCAGACAGGGAACTGCGCCGACCTGAAAAGCATGCCCTGGGTGCATGAGAAGCATGAGATGTGCTTCCCCAGCATGTGGCTGTGTCCTTGTGCTGCTTCTTCCAGAGTTCAGGCGTCCTCTCCCGTACAAAAAAGCCTCACAGACTTTAGAGGCAGCTACAGTGGCTCTTTCTAAAGCTGACCTTCAAAGGATTAAGTGCTGTCAGCTGGATCCTGTTTTGTCTATTTTGTGCTGTATGAAGAAAGGCTGAAGTGAGGGACATATTTGAAGATGTCCTCATTATTCCTTTTCTGCTTGCTCTTTACATCAGCAATTAAGATCCTGTCTGTCCAGGATGACAGAACAGCAGACCTGGAATAGGAGTGAAAATGAGAATTTATGAGAATTAAAAACTGATTCTGCTTTGGGATGGGGTCTTTTTTCTTTGATTGTTCTATAATGAATTAATTCATGATGAAGCTTGCAAAAGGAAGGCACTACATATTACAGATAATATGTAAGAATCCCTCACTTTCATAGATAATTGTTTTACTTTTGGGGAAATCTGAACTGTTACTGGAGCCTGAATTTCACATGCATCATCATGCTTCCATGTTTGAGAGAGTCTTTTGTCTGCAGAAGAGTAAAAGCACAACCCTGGTGTAATTGCTACAACTCTCTTAGAACTGTTAATTTTTCTCTGCCAGAGAAACGTCTTATCAGACTTCGATGTATTGTGTTGCCTCTTGAAAAACTATATTTCTTCCTAGACAAATTTCAGAAGTAATTGTGCTTTACTTGTGCACCAGTTTTACCAATAAGGGAAGTTCTAATGAATATCACTCATCTTTCCTCCATAAAAATAATTTTCACCCATCTGTACTGTAACCTGCTAATAAAACTTTTCTTAAGCTTACAAAAATACCATCCATTCCATACAGTCGCTTCTTTAATGTACGGTTTACATTTCAAGGGTAAGTGGGATACAAATCTTTCAAGAAGTGATAGAAGACAAGCTCAAGTTAACAGAAAATTCCAGCTATAATCTCCTTTGGAACGAAAAAAAAGAAGTGTGTGTGTGTAAGAAAGTAAGTTTTATAGATACACTGAGTTTGCATTTTTCAGTCTTCATATTTAATTCAATAACTGCATTTGTGTTATGGATCTAGATGTAATGCATAGGCTGCCCTTAGTGTCTCAGATGAGTCTGAGAGATCTGTAATATAGTGGTAAACTGTGGGCAAGATTGGAAAGCTAACTGGGCAAGCTGGACCTGACTGCTGCATGTAGTAATGCTGACAGCTCAGCTTGGGCAGCTTTAGTGACTGCTGCTGAGTCATGCTGACAGTTCAGCTTGGGCAGCTTTAATGAAGGTTCAAAGTGGAACCTTGCTCTTTTTGTGAGCAAGGATAGAAGATGGAGGAAGCCCTGCTGGTGCTACCTGTGCTCAGTTGTGCTTGTTGCTGGACCTGCTGTACTGGCCTCCAAGCTGATGACAGATTTGCCTTTTGATCCTCAAGTTTCTGGTACTGGTAGTAGGGCTTTGGCTTTTGGACTGTGTAACACAATTTGAACAGTTCCTTTGCTGTCAGGCATCGCTGAAGGTGTAATAAAATTTTCATTGACTTCAGGGATTGTGCCCAAAACCTGTGGTTCCTTGTTGCTCTATAATTGTCCCTAAATGTGATTGAGCATTCTTGCACTGGAGGCTGCCATTGCAGCTAAGGGGTGTGCTAGGAATGCATATATAATGCACTACTAAAATTTGAGTGTACTGCGAATGGATGAGCTTATTTTTCTTGCAACCAGCCAGGTTAAAACCCAGTCATGGCCATGGAAAGCCAATGGAACAGGGATATTAAATCATGAGACAGAAGTATTTTCTGGCCCAAGCAGTTGTTTGCGTCTGTGCCCCAGGGTGGCCTTCTGCAAACGTACATCTGCCATAGGAAATGCCTCGGCAAAAAGGTTAGATAGCAACAGATGTTCCGTGCCTTCAGGTGGGTTTAACCAAGGGAAGGAAGGACGTGCTTCCTGTCCTCTGGCCTTACAGGCACACGCTTAGTTGAGGGGAAAAAAAAAAGAAGTTGCTGGCATGCAATAGTTAACAATGCTGTCAAGGATAGAGCTGTTTGCAGGGCAGGTATGAGTCACACTGCCAATCAGTCTTTTCAGCCTTGTTAAAATTACAGCTGGCTTGCTCTCTCACCTGCCTCCTGTGGGTTATCTCTCCTTAGATGCCAGCTAAGGTCACATCTTTCCTCACAACCAAAGACAAGGACAACTTTGATGGTGCCTGTGGCTCCTGCCAGCATACGGCTGTATGGCAGATAACGCATCTGATCGTGGCTGCTGTTGATATTATTTTCAGGTTTCAGTCCAGGCTTCAAACTTACCGGGCTGCCTGACATTACCAGGCTTTCCTCTGGATGTACTCCCCGGGTCTGACTTGAGCTTTATTTACTGTTAGGCTTGCTTTACCATTCCAACTAAGAGATAGGCCCTGCTAGAGCACAGCATGTGGTATTTGTCAGAAAGCGACAGCTTTAGGGCTGCTGGATAACCTGAGCAGCCGGCTGCTCTGCAAACAGTTTTGTGGGCCTCATAAAGTGACTGCACTGAAGACAATGAGATGCTGATGTCTGCAGGGCAGCCAGGCTCTCGGTGGCAGACTAGTACTGCTCTGGCCTACAACTACCCTCAAACAAAAGCACTTAGCAATGTATGAACACTTACAACATCCCAATAGTGATGATGGCACCTATCTGCACTTTTTTGCTGTCATATGTCATCAAGTCCCAGATACTCATTATTCCATTCTCATCAGAATTGCTGCTTAGGTTTGCAAGCCTGCAGGAAACACCTTGTGGCTCTCTGCAACAAAGTGAAGGATATAAAGCTCCTTCCGGGCCCGTCTGGGTGATGCTTATCAAAGGGTTACTCATATGGATCTTGCCTGCACTAGAAAAAGTGTCCACCCCTAGGACGAATGCAGCTGGACCCATGGAGCTGCTGGTTCCATTAACTCTGTTCAATCTGTTTCAGAAACTGATGTTAAGCCTTACAGGATTAATATAAGCTTTTTTCATTTAGGGATTATATAGGTTTGAGATCACGCTGGTGCCATTTTGCTAGCACTCATGCTATTTAAAAACTAGATTGTAGATCAAATTCTAAGGGACTCAAGTACTTCTCAGACACTCAAGACACTCTCAACCTAGCCCAGGTAGGCCAAGTTTACCTGGTAAGCATCTAATGAAATCCGTGAGAGGGGCAGAGCTCTGTTTTCTCATTATGATGACAGCAACAGAGGAGCTGTGGCTTTAGGGTGAACTTCTCAGGTTTCACCACTGCAGGGAGGCAAGGAGGGCAACACCTTCATCCTCCCTACAAACCATACAAATGGAAAAGCAAAGACTATAAAGCAGAAGAGTCTGAAGGGAGGATCTGGGTCCAAGGAAGAGACAGAAGCACTGAATGTCCTGCCAGTATTTGCTGTGATGAAGCATAGGAAGGAATAAAATCAGTCTGAAATTCTGAGTATTTGCCATCTGCAGAAAGACAGCAGGAGAGTCGGAGTCAGGGACTGCTTTTATCTTTCTAGCTGTGTGGCCAAAGGGTCCAAACAGGTCACGGTTGCAGATGAAGCTTCTACCTTCCTCTGTTTCCAGGGGCTGCATTACTTTCATTTAAGTACAGCTCTGCTCCTGACACCAAATTCTTTTATAAGATCTGTGGGCTCTTCTTGCCTACCCTCGCCTTCCCCTGTGTAACTTTTGTGGGAGGAATGGATCGATTTTACTTGTCATGGCTTTGATGTCTGCTGCCTTTAAATCAGCTTCAGCTGAGATGCAACTCAAGCGGTGGCAGCTGGGAGACTGCTTAGCTTCAAGGGCTGCTGGAGTTGTTCTGTGACCTAAAGAAGGTGGTGAATGCATTAAGGGGGATGGAAAATAGGTATGTGGGAGGAAGTCCTTACCCAAGCAGTTAATACACCTAAAATGTGAACAAAAGAGGATCTGGTGTCAAAGTACATCTGTAGCCCGTGGTTTGATGCAGTCAGTGTGACATGTGTTAGTAAACCTTTGCTCAAGATGTGATGGGCACTGAACTTGCCTTGATTTTTAATTTTTTTTCTGGCTGCTGCTTTTGAAATGTACTACTTCTGACATGTAGGGATTTTTTTTTTTTTTCAATGCGTGAGCAAGTCTGCAGGACAGGAGTGGTGACAGCACACAGCTGACCATGCTGTGCCAAGAGCTTTATTACAGCAGAATTTCAACTCCTGGCTGCAATCGTAGTTTGAAAGAAAAAGGATCAAACTGGACAGCTCTCATCAAGTCCTCTGATTCATTATTCCTAAGGAGATTCTTGTCCTAGTCTGCTACGTAGAGAAAAACATACCAACTTTTCCCTCTGTATTTAGAGGGCGGGCATGGATTAGGCTTGCTATAAGCAATAATCGGCTTTCACTGGTTTAGCATTAACTAGAACAGCACTGGGTTGGTTGGTATTTTTTCTCTCAGCTGGTGGCAGTAGGACTTGGAAGGTGTCTAAAGGTGGCTCTGGCTTTGTGACAGGGTGAAGAAGGAAATGACCTGTAGCAAGCTCTTTTGATTGTCAAAGGTGTGATGCCACGTCCACCCTGGATGAGTTTTTCAGGCTGCCAGGATGGCTGTATGGGAGAGGTGAAGTCTGGGCTCTGGTGGGAAGGACAGGGAAAGAGGTGTCATCCTGATGGGGATGGGAAAGCATGTCCTAGAGCTGGTCTGGGGCCTGCAGCAGCAGATGTCTTGTGTCACTGCCCACTGTGTCATCTTCAGCCAGTACCCCTGAAGAAAATGTCTTGTCCCTACCCCACAAGCCCATTGAAGAGGAAACATTATGTGACCCAACTGTTTGTCAGCAACATCCTTTAGCTCTGTGTAACCGTGTGCATGTCACTGCCCACAGGCTCCATGTGCCAGCAGATGGAAGCTGGAGCATGAGTGTGCCCCAGCGTGGCTCTGTGGAACCTTGTTTTCTCTCCTCTAATTAAACTGGTTTATTTTGCATTTATGTTTGGGTGTAGGAAGGTGTGGATGGTTTTTAACACACCTAGTATCTGGAACGCTGTAGTGTAACTTCAGAGAGTATCTCCAGGTTTGTGTCACACTGGGTTTGGATTTGGGTTTTTGGGGGGGGGGTTGTGGTTTTTTGTT
>VXBZ01009265.1:89122-103234 GCA_013399135.1 Heliornis fulica
TCCCACTATTGAGCAGTTAGGTCAATAGCCTCCTGAAATAACAGCTTGGATCCATTTTCCACATTAAAACAGCCACTGTGTAATCGTTTACTGTGTAGCACAAAGCTGGGCCTAGTGGGCCACGCTGTCATGCTCAGTTTCTTCTGTTGGTCAAGTCATGCTGGGAAATGTAACGTCAAGGCTAAAAACCTCCACCAGGAGTGGAAGGCCTTGTCTGTGTGTGAATGAAGCCCTTGAATCTTCTCTTAGCACTGAGTAGTAGAAGATTATTTTCCTTTCCTAGCATTAGGGGGAGCACAGCTGTTAAGATAAAGACTACATGGCAAAAAAAAAACAACATCAAAAAACCCCACAAACAGAAAATGGAGTTCCAAACCTTACAAGTGCAATTTAAACCCTGACTCTATATTATGGTCTGTTTATTATCCCCATGCCACCAATAACAGAGCTTCTGCAGATACCTAAGATTGTAGGACCTTCCTCTCTGACATTAGACAAAGATGAGGAGTGAAAATGGATGGTCTAATAATTTTTCGGTCACCTAGGAAGAAGCAAACATAACTGAGTAGCACGAGCAATTGTTGAAACCATGTTTGGCATTCCAGAGGCCTTGTCAACAACAGTGCTACAGTAGTCCTTCCAGAATGCTATTACACCACCGGGACTGTCTCTACAATGTTGCATTTTAAAGCCTATACTCTTTTGTTTTAGCTCCCAGTGGTATAACTGGTGATTGTACCCAGGGCTTTGGATACAGGGGACACTATTATTCTCTTGTTTGAAGCCCTTGGGCTGCAGATGGATTTTGTTTCATACTTTGTTAAGAATGTTGCCAAATAAACTGCATGGCAAAACTTCTCCACCCAATCAAATAATCCCAAACCCCCTACTGATCTGCTCAGAGCTGGGGTTTCACTTGTGTGTTGAATGTTTCTAGGCCTGTGTAATTCCTCTGCCTCTACCTCCGCTGGCTTGTGCTGGCTTCACCTGTTTATGAAAAGTACCTTATCATTGAGTTCTCTTTAAACCCGTAAGGATACTTCGTGGCTGCTCTGTAAGCAAGGCTAGCAGAATCAGCTCTGTGTATGTAAAAAAATACCAGATAATGGCAGTTAGTCCAGATATTCTATCAAGGATATTTTGCTTTTTTTTTTTCCACAACTCAGCACATGCTTTAATCCTTGGAAGGGACATGCTGATTGATTGCTCCGTGATTCCCCTAGATTGAACACCCAAAAAGATGTTGTGCAATCTTGGAGCTAAGGCGGCTCTCTGCATGTTCTCTGGAAGCCAGAAGGCCGTGTTAGGGCTTGCAGCTTTGTGGGACAACAGAGTAGATAGTCTTGGAGCTGATAACAGTGTGCTGGCTTTGGGTTCTGAGGAGACTCCAAGAAGGCAGCATGGTAGCTTGATTTAGCTTGTTCTTGTTGGTGTCACTGTCTTGGTTCCATCAGGTTCACAGGAACACATCAGCACCCATGCCTCTCAAGTTAGCCCATTCAATTTGTTAGTATTGCCCAGAGGACTGAAGGACAAGGTGATTAAGAACAATCCCTTCCAAAGGAAGGGTCTAGGATGCCCAAACTGGGCATGCGGGGGGCAAGTCATGGTACTGCAAGCTGCAGGAACACTATGAATGGAGTGGGACAAACCGCAGCTGGTGGGTGTGAATCCTGCCTTCATAGTATTATTCAAGGTGACATTTCTATGAGACCTGTGGTGTTTGCAGTGCTTCCAGAAGTCAGAGAAGTGGGAGAAAGTTAGAGAGTGACAAAAGAGTGAAGAATCCTGTGAAGGGTGAGAAAGTAGGCCAGAAATAAAAAAGAAACTTTGGGGTTTTTTTCTCAGCCTAAGAGGGGCTTGAAGACAACACTTACCCAGAGCAACAGTGCCACAAAAGCTACACAAGATATCAGCAGTGGGAAGAGATACTCTCCTTTCTCCCTTTTTTAATTTTATTTTTAATTTACTTTGAAAGGACGGTAAGAGCATGAGGCAAACCGTTATTTATGTAGCCGGGAAGAGAAACATATGAGGACATCTGTTTTAAGGAGCTGCTTCAAAAATAACCACAGGAGAGGAGTGTGTTTGCAGAGTGCAGAAGGCAACCTGCAGAGTAGTGGAAAGTAAGACAGCAGCGGTGCTCTGCCTGCAGACAGCCCCAAATGGCTACAGGACTGTGTATGTTTGTACTGATTGCCAAATCACCCCACCCAGACCCCAGTGGGTGTTTTACAAATTGAAGGAGGTGCTGTTTCCATATTTTCTGCCCAAGAACATTGATCCCTTCTCTGTTGCACTCTGCCTGACTCTTCTTAAGTCAGCAGCTTTTAAACTCCAGGCTCAAGTCTTTAAAAATGACCCTGTTTCAATGAATATCAAAGGCATATGGGAGAGGAATGCAGATTTGGATACTACCCTATCCTAAAAATGAGGCCCTGTTCACCTGGAAAAAACAAAAAGGAAAAGCCAACAGAGGTTTTGAAGCAGGATGCTCATGTCTAGCATTCTGACCTAGCCTCTTACTGACTGCTGAGTACAGGAACAGGCAGCAAACCTGGTCACTGATCTACTGAGATCAGTGAGAAAGTCCATTGCAGCTTACCTGTTGCCTCAGCTTCCCAGGGGTGTAAACCAGAGAATTTAAAAAACCACAGCTTTTCTACTCCTTTTCCTTCTAATGTCTGCAGATTCAGACAGCTCTGAAAGTGCAGTGGTGTAGGATTCAATGTCCAATTCAGGTGTGACCCATCATTGAAACGAGAGGGGTGAAGCCAGGGGGTGTGAGGCAGCAGTCCCACCAGGGTACATGATGTTGCAGGCACTGGGCAGGTCGTTTCTCCTGTTAGCCAGGTGAGAGGGCATGTTTGGTGAATGCCAGGTGAAACATGAGCATAATTATTCATAGGGTGATTCACCCACAGCCAGACAGTCCTTAGGATAGATCTCTGGCAAACCATCCATGATGAATCTGCACCCCGATATACTTACCAGTTTTTGGTAAGAGAATCAATGGCAAAGACCACTTCAAAGTAGGAACCAGATGTGTCCTCCCCTGCTTTTTTAGCTATCCACTGTAGGTAACAGAAACACAATGTAAAGAGAAGTGAGAGTTTGAGATATAGTAGCTGATACCACTCTAGTAGGAAACAGCTGTGTCTCTTTTCTACTCTAGTGGCTGTCAGCAAGTAATGGAGCTGACTTTGGATATCTCCTACCTCAAGGGAAGCATTACTCTCTATTCCCTCCAGTACTGTGTTTTCTGATAAAAAGCAAATGTGTCTGGTAAAATCAGTTCATGCTGCAGCAACTACTTGGAAGGAAACTTTGTTTTCAGTTATAAAAAACCTCACAGCACAAAGTCATTATTTGGAGTTTTGCAGAATTATACCATGTTTACCTGGTTACGTGTGGTATAACCGTGACTGTACTTTGGCCAACGTTTTGTAGCTGAGTTTCATGTGTGTGAAAGCCAAGACTGGGATGTGCTTTGGACAAAATTTGATATTTCAAAAGAGTTCAGTAGCAGTCAAAATAGCTTGGAGTAATATGTAGCAACAGGGAATTTAATATGCTACTAACAAACACAGATGGAAATCAACTGCCATCCCTGTGTAAGGGGGGCAGTATCTTTCATCTTGGCTGTTGTAAGTAAAGTCAATTGGCTTTTTGTTTTTACTGAGGTTCAAACAGTGAACTGTTTGAACCTCAGTAAAAACACACTGAAAGTCATGGTTGTTTTATGTCCAGACTGTTTATGCTATCCCACTGGATACCTCTTCTCTGTGCCGGAGCAAGTTGTCTTCTAGGCCCTGCAGGACTTGCATCTTGTTGCTTTCAAGGAGACATGAGCTTCTAAACACTGAGATCGCCTTTGGAATGGGAGCTCAAGCATCCTGGGCACAATACCAAGAGGTATGCGGGCACATGCATGGTATGGTTTTTCTTCTTTCCTTGAAGTATTTCATGGGTTACTATTTTAATGTCTCTTGAGACCTTGCCAAGATTAAGCTTTGTCTATTAATTTGTAGAAAATACAAAACAATTTGCTCTCAACAGAATTGGTAGGTGTTTTATCTTAGCTTGGACTAAGCACATGTCTGTCTTTGCGTAGCTGATTGCATCACTCTTGTTTCAATTGTGACAATTTGGCTTACGCTTCTCTGTTCCTTGTGGGAAGTGGGACCCCAGAGCACTGCGCCATTCTGTTGTGCCTGTCATCTATACATGCTGTTCTCTGCTGTGCAACTAGGGAAAACTGTCCAAAATTTTCCCTGAATGCTGCAGGCTGGGTGGCAAGCACAAACTCACAAGGACACAGATATGTTCTGGAAAAAGACTGAATAAGCACTGCGAGTGGGCAATTGTAAGGAGGTGCGATTCTGTGGCATAGACTGATGGCTGCAGGCTCTTCCATGTCAACCTGGAAAAAGCTGTCCTGGTGTGTGACACAGTTACTTCTTCTGCCAACCTTTTTCCCAATTTGGCTGCAGGATCCACTTCGCTTTAGTTTGCTCCCTACATGTCTCACTGCTGCAGAGCCAGCATCTATCAAAATCTGGGCCGGGTTAGGTAACACTTCCCTTCCTTCCCACCCACCCAACCGCGGAGCACAAGGAAGGGCTGTGAGCGTCCATCCCTTGGAAGGCAGACTTCAGTACTGCTGCGTCATTCACGACTAGATGGCCAGACCTCTTTGTCCAGCTCTGGGTTTTTGTTCTCTGCTCGGAGCGACAGTGCTTAGAGCAGAACAAGGGGTTCGTTGTAAACTCTCTGCCCACCCCCTTCATAGCTTAACATTTGTAAACAGCTGATGCTTTTAGCAGGCTCACCTTTATGATGAATAGTTCCAACTTTTCAAACACCCAAAGAGCTGTGCTAATTTCCAAGAAAATGGTAGATGGTTTGCTAGGCAAAAACTTCTTGCTCTTCTTAAGAAATAAGAACAGTGTGGTGAGTAGGACTAGGGAAGTCCTTGTCCTCCAGTACTCAGTGCTGGTGAGGCCCCACCTGGAGTTCAGCTTTGGGCCCCTCACTACCGGAAAGACACTGAGGTGCTGGAGCATGTCCAGAGAAGGGCAACAAGGCTGGTGAGGGGACTGGAAGTCAAATGTTAGAAGGGGACTGGGGCTGTTTAGTCTGGAGAAAAGGAGGCTCAGGGGAGACCTAATTGCTCTCTGCAACTACTTGAGAGGAGGTTGTGGAGAGGTGGTGGGGCAGACTTCTCTCTAGTGGCAAGCAACAGGACAAGAGGAAATGGTGTCAAGTTACACCAGGGGAGGTTTAGATTGGATATTAGGAAAAACTTTTTCACAGAGAGATTTCTTAGACATTGGAACAGGCTGCCCAGGGGAGTGGTGGAGTCTCCATCCCTGGAGGTATTTAAAAGATGTTTGGACATGGTGCTGAGGTAAGTGGTTTACTGGTGATTGGGAGGTGAGGGTGATGGTTGGACTCAATCTAAAGGGTCCCTTCCAAACAAGACAATATGATTCTAATTTTTACATTACATTACATGTCATACAACTTTCATTGAGACTTTTATTTCATAGTTCTAAGCAGAGGTGTGACACACTTAACAGTTCATCACTCCAGCTGAGATACAGCATAATAAAGTCACGACATAGCAACTGCATATTTTGGTCTGGTGAATTTGGTAATGTAAAATTTGTAAAACTTTTAGAAGTGGATATTTATGCCACTGAATTGGGGCACAAATGTCTGCCCTGAGCAAAATTAGCTTTCTTTGTCCAAAGAAAAAATATTTTGCTCACAGTCAGGCTCTATAGAAGGGTTAATAATTCTGGGTGAAAAAGGTCAACTTTCCTGATGGCTGCTGACTGCTACATTATGCAAAGCAAGGAAGCCCACTTCAAAGGGCAGATGTGCTCCTGCCTGAAAGCAGACAAGAGTAACAGACAAAGTATGCATCTGTTTCTTGAAGATATCACTATGGTTATTTTTTCCCCTCCTTATCATCTCCTTATCTCCATGACATTTTCATACCCTTTATTTGTATTTACCAGGTCCATGCTGTGTATTTATAGATATATTTGTATCCCTGATTTCAAAAGAACAGAGGTGTGTTTTAAAACTAAAATGACTTGAGTTGTTTTGCTGTGGCAACACTAGTATTTTGTACTTGCCACTTGCAGGAACAAGGGCAAGTCACTGTCCCTGCCTCCAAGGTAATATAATCTAAAATATCGAACCTGGAAATCTCAGGGCACTTTAACAGCTTTGGGAGAGGCTGAAGATGTGCCATATGAAGATGGTGGCACATGAAAGGGTAAGATGGAGATGAATCTAGAAATAGGTCTGAGGTGGGATTTCTTTTCTGTTCCCAATGTTGTCTCGGGTATCAATCACTTTAATTCTGTTAAAACACTGTGACAGCAAAAAGAGCTGATGGTGTAATTAGTGTAGTAAAAGAGCAGGAAATTAAAATTAACTCCACCCATCCAAACTGAGAGAAAAAAATACATAGTGAAACATACAGAAAATAAGCCCCTGAAAACAGAGACTTCAAAAGTAATTGTTCAACTCAACAAGAATACCAGTGGGTGCTCTGTTCTTCTGCAGAAAGGGTTCTTGTTTTGTTAGTATGACAGGATAGAGAGGCTTGGAAATTACCAGTTTCTGGGCTTATAGTCCAGTAAGCCCAGAAAATTGTATTTTTCAGAAGCACCTTCCTTTTAAGGGTAGAAAGGTAATCTGTGCAGGTTATTTAGGAAGTGTAACCTTGCAATTGGAAGTAGTCTAGAAACAAAGTCTGGACCCAGTTTACTTGCTTTTTGGATTCTTCACAATACTGGAGTTCCCCAGTAAATAGGGAATTTTGTGACTAGTTTAGAGACTTCTGTTTCTTGGTCTTGTTCACAAATGACATGCTATCACTGAGCTATTACTGAGCACAAAGGATTCTTTACCAAAGATGTAGCATTACCACAGGCATCATGTATTCCTCCTGTGACACTACAGGAAGTAAAAAGCCCTAACACCACAGCAAGGATTTGTAATGAATGACTCTAGTACTGCTATTTTGTGCCTTTAGGGAATGTTTAAAAAATTTATTTTATTTACCTTGTTCTTAAGCAGGTCCACTGACAAAAACTATACTGAATATTGCTGAAAAATATCTGTTGACTAGTTCTATTAAAAGTGATATTTTTGCTGTGGCACCTGTCTTTCCCTAATATCTGAGAAATTATAAGGGTTGGTACCAACAGTATAGGAAACTCTGGTATCTTTGATCCTGCTGTGTGGTAACTTTTGTCTGAGAAGGTTTGTATGACGAACCAGACACAAATTAATGAGGATATCAGGTTAAACATATCAACCACCTTCCTTTGGAATTACCAGCTCACTTGCAGAACTCTAGTACAGTCCTAATAAACTGTTAGAGGCCCTGGATATGCTCTGTCATGTAGTCTGACAGCCAGAGATACCAGTGATGTCACAGCAAAGATGGCAGCCCTTTTGCCACTGCTATGCCATAGCTCAGATGACTGAGTGTTGTGGTTTTGCATGGCGAGGTTCTAGTGCAGGTCTAACAGAGAAAATACCATTCGGGTTCAAGGACAGACCCGCCACTGACCAAGGCCGAGCCAATCAGCAATGGTCATAGCACCTCTGGGAATCACAGCTAAGAGGGGAAAAAAAAAAAGCCACCAGAGAAGTGAGTGAGAAGGTGTAAGAAAATCTGCAGACACCAAGGTCAGTGAAGAAGGGTGAGGAGGATGCACTCCAGATGAAGGAGAGAGAGATTCCCTTGCAGCCTGTAGATAAGACTGTGGTGGAGCAGGCTGTCCCCCTGATGATGAGGCGGAGCAGAGCCCCCACCTGCAGCCTGTGAAGAGGTCCCACACTGGAGCAGGTGGAGATATATGAACGGACATTGTGACTGGGTGGGACACCCACACTGGAGCAAGCTCCTGGCAGGACCTGCAACCTGTGGAGAAAGAAACCTATGCTGGAGCAGGTTTGCCCGGGGGGGCTGAGAACTTGTTGGCATCTCCCACTTGCTCTCAGCAAGATGATTAACAGCCCCACCTGAACAGAGGTCTGGGGCCTGAATTCCCAAACAGGATGACCAAATACCTACTCCAACTCTTCTAGCTCAACTCTGTGCCAGATCGTGGCAGAAAGCTTTTCTGAAAGCTGTGCTCTGTAACAAACTGGTCTGCTAGCCTTCCCTCCTACTTCTCTGACTGCAACTTGGATTTCAAACCTACAACAACCAGATTTGCAGTCTTGCACTCTCCCATCCCACCTCCTGTTTCTATTCCCTGACCTTCTGAGAGGTTTACAGATTTGCCTGTAAGGAGATGCCATGCTCATTCCTCTTCTTATGGACAGCTCCAATACAGGATTCTCAGAAAAACAAAAATCTGCACAGGGGAGGAATGGTGGAAGTTCAGGAGGCTTGGGGCTGAGTAAAGGAAACCCTTAAAAGGAACTATGCTTAAAGGCTACTTAAAATGGTGGTTTTGCAGAAAATATCATCAACATTAAAAGCACTCAGTGCAAATCCTCGCTCTCCCATGTGCTGTTACAGAGTAAACACCGTATGTTAAAACCCCCAAGCTTTGAAGCTAGGGTATCTTGTGTTATTTGATGAAGAATGGCTGAGAGCAAGTCAGAAGGCTTTGAAAAACCTGATGGATCTTAAGAATATCATATGGTGTTCCATCATAGGATAAATATCTGTTACCCTTTTGGACAGAGGATCATCAAGAAATACACCAGAACCCACATATGTATACAAGCACTGGTCTGCATTTGGGAAAGGACCAGTTTCCACATTTGTGGAGTTTGTCCAGTGCCATTGGCAATACAAAGTTAGAAGCTTAAGTTTGGTACTTACTAGAGTCTGAGTTTATGTCCACATTAACTACTGTGGCCCTGTAGCATCAGCAATGAAAGGGGAGGCAGCTGCCCATATTTCCCTAATTCAGGAGTGCAAATCTGTGTCTCTCAAACAATAATGCCTATGTTCTCTCTCATTAAGCCCTATCACTGCCCTGTGTATGAAACAGCAGTAAAGAAGCACCTTGTAGTTAATGCACTTGGGAGCCAGTTTGGATGCCAGAGGCTAGTGTTTGGAACCACACCTGCAGTCACTGTATGACAGTGAGCTAAACGGACCAGGTACACCCAACTATCCCTGCTTTGCTGCTGTACAGACTTGTTGGAGGAATTGATAAGAAAGAGCTCTATAAAAGTCGAAAAAACAGGGGCTTGATGAGGCTCTGCACCATACAGACAGAGCTGTGCTTCTGAATGTCTGCCCCAAGCAGCACCATAGTGCAGCTGCAGCCCCGGCTGCTCCTCTGCCTTTGACCGCAGTGTGAGGAGGAAGCGTACCGAGACTCCCACCCCTTCCTCTCAGAAGCAGCAGAGGTAGCAGCTCCTGGCTCGAGGTGCCTGGCACAGAAAACATCCCTTCCTTCTCTCATGGCAGAGAAATAGCAGAACGCGTTTTTTCCCTACTGTTTCAAAGGAGCATTTCTGGCACTAATGGTCTGCATATCTCATTTTGCATATGTTTGCTCCAAACAGACTCCTGAGGCTGCATCTTCATGTCTATCAGCTTAGACTGCTGCAAGACTGGTCTGGGCTCATCTTGAGCAAACCAGGTTGCAGACTGAAAGCAGCAGAGCCTGACTGAGTAGACTTTGTGGCCACTATTGCCAATACTTGATAGTTCTCTAAGTAATTTGCAACCCAGTTAGTAGTTCTCATCACATTTGTTCCAAATCCTGATGAAAGTAGATGGGAACTGGAATAAATACAACTTGTAGTCTCTTTACATTGTTATTCTTGCTTTAAAACATATGAAATAATGGCTCCTTACACCAAAAGTGCAGCATTTGGAGAAAGGAAATCAAGGCTCAGACACAAAATATTTTGAGAAAGTAAAATCAGGCATAATGCAATTGGTTACTTGTGGGGGTTTGACCCTGGCTAGAGGCCAGCTGCCCACCAAAATCACTCTATCACTCCCCTCCTCATCTGGACAGGAGAGAAAATATCTATAGAGAGGCTTAGGAGTTGAGATAAAGACAGGGAGAGATCATTAAGCAATTAGTGTCATGGGCAAAACAGACTCAACATGGAATTAAACAAAAATAAAAAAAAATTACTGGACTACACACATATTGAAACCAGAGTAGGATAATGCAAAGTACTACCAAAGGGTGCCTTCCATGTCTCTACCTGCTCCAGCATGGGGCCTCTCTATGGGCTGCAGGTGGCATCTCCACTCCCCATCATCATCCAGGAGCTGTAGGATGCCAACCTGCTCCACCACGGTCTTCTCCATGGGCTGCAGGTGAATCCTTCTCTCTGGTGCCTGGAACACCTCCTCCCCCTGCTTCTTCACTGATCTTAGTATCTGCAGACTTTCTTACATCTTCTCACTCCCTCCTCTGGTGGCAAAAATCAGCCACTCATGGGTTGTTTTTTGTTTTTCTTTTTTTACTCTTAAATATGATTCACGGAGGTGCTATGACCATCACTGATTTGTCGGCAGCAGATCCATCCTTCAGCCCAGGTGATATTTACTCTGTCGGACCCAGGGGAAGGTTCTAGCTGCTTCACCTAGAAGCTACTTGTGCAGCCCCTCCCTCCTCCTCCTCCACCAGAAACTTGCCACACAAAACCACAACAGCTACTGGTTATTATTTGGTATGCCTTAGCTTCAGATACCAGCCTCTAAACTTGTACATGTATAGACATGCTCAGTGCTTTGTGAATCGTCCTAACAACATTACTGTTATCAGATTATGATGATGGTTGGTTGGTCCTGCAAGAAGGTATTATTATTCAGCACTGAAAGCGACATTTCATACAGAAAAAGCAGCTCAATACTCACTAGAAAGCCACTAATGAGTTTTAGTCGTTAACAGTAATTAGTTGGTACTAGCTCTTTTGAATTAATTGAAAAGATTTCTGTTATTCTCACGGGAAGCTGAAGGTATGTTCAGAGTTAGGACAGGTCATATAATTCCATCATGGCCAATACAAATTATATCACCGTTTGAGTTTGGTCTTACAAAATTCTTGCTTCAGAACTCTTTAAGCCTAAAAACCACCCCCTCATCCATGGCAACTCATTTGCTAAGCAGAAAACAAAGTGTTTTCATAGTTGCAAAACTATCAAATGAACACAAACAGCATCACAAGCTAGTTGTTTAGATTGAAAAATATTCTGAGGTAGATAATACTTCTGACTAAATAATCTTGTTGCATGTCAGAAAGTTCTATGGTTTCCTCATGGAAAAAATACTGCTATCCTGTGAATTTCAGCTAACGCCAAGTGTCTAGGAAATAACTGGAGTTAGGAACACAGACACTGAACTTTTCTTATATCACAACTCTCTTACCTCACTAAATGTGGCACAAGGAAAGATTAGCAATGCGATAACTCGTGGAACTTCAATGTGCTGCTTAGCCATTTCTCATCTCAAGTCGCTCAGGCTCACATTTCTTTTCCCCTGGAAAATGTCAAAGAATTCATAGATCAAAAACCAGGAGCTGACACAAAGACAGAGGCACTGGATCTAAGAAATGATTGAATTGAGGAATTGGGGTGAGAGCTCTTCACTTAGTGGGAAGCAAGAATTTCAGAGTCTGCAACTATACCCCTTTTAAGATACCAACTTCTCAAACTTCCTACACTTAACTAGTGATAGACTTGGCCAGTCTTTGGATAGAAGTCCGCTGATATCTACATCTTATGAAGCAGATTTAATCATTCGGATGGGACTTTTTCTCCAATGTCAGTAGTAAATCAAAGCATTGCCTAGTGTTCCAAAGCACTGTGCTACTAGAAACACTGCTTTGTCATTGAAATACTGCCCATTAGTACTCCTGTGACTAGTCAGATGAATTATAAACTAACAGAATTTGAGTAACTGTCTTGCCATACTGCAAGGAAAGGTAGTATCGCTTCTGCTTAGTATTGCCTCAGGCTTTTGTGTCAAAACATCACACTGGAACTCAGCATTTACTGGTAACTAACAGTGAACTTAAGGTGCTGTCACAGTCATCTTGCACAGCTTTCAGACCTAGGTGGCCAAAGCATGTAAGAAGAGATCTACAAGAGATGGCACAAAGCCAAAGGACTTGGGTTTTGGTTTTTTTTTTTTAGAACAGGAGACAAAATGTGTTTGTAAACCAGAGGCTGCTGCAGGTGCAGAGGACTCTGTTCCAGCTGGCATTCTGAGAGATCAATTACCTACATCAAAGCTGTTCTGCTGCCTTGGCTGTCTGGTTGCTCATTTCTGAGGCTGCACAGAACCATACACACAAAGTGCATTAAAAAGAGCAGGGTTCTGTGTTCAATGCCCTCTTCAAGTGAACAGTCTAACCATTAACACTAGACATCCTAAGTTCTCCTTCAGCTGACGGGACAATGCAAAATGCTTTTGACTTTAAGATGACACTTGGCAATGATAATATTATTTATGATCAGAAAGCAAGTCATGTAATATGATGCTGTAATTAACGTAGGTTGTATACATTGCATTTTTTGTTGATTTAGAATGAATGGATTAATTGGTAAGCCATCTAATGTCGTTACTGAATTCATTGTAATAAATACTACTCTGCAATATTTTCCTGTTGCCCATGAAGCATTAAAATACAAAAGGGTGACAACATGTGGGGTTACTGGGGTGTTATGACAGTAAAAGTATAAATGTTTGTACAGATTGTCATCAATACGTGAATCAACTTGTAGAAGCAGCCCCTTAATATTATGCATTATTAGCATACCTACTGTAAGTGGTGATGTGCTTTTATTCATTGGTATTGAACTTACGCATTACTAATTATTCACCCTTTTCTACCCTCTTCCCATGGATGGTCTTGCAAAGACAGTATTAACAATACTGTATCAACACACGGGGTAACATTCACATGGTAAGCTATATAGTCACGGTTAAATTGCAGAGATGTGTTCCATTAATTTCTCATTTATCAGTAACATTGCTTATTTTAATGGATCCACTTCAGCATGCTTTTTCTTCTCAAGATCTACCAGACCTGACAGACAAGTACTTCCCATCCCTCAAAAAAGGCACATGAACAAGCTCCATAACCAACCAAAGTGATCTTGAACCAAAGACCACCTTTTGTATTCCAGACGGCATCATACTTTTAAAGCGTGCTATCTTTCAACCTTGTAGAGATGGGAAAATTAGTTTATTACAAAGAAGCCTTCCATATTTTAAAGTATTGCACTTATAGCAGGACCAGCAAAATCCAAAGATGGTAAAAATTGAAATGATGATATTTTTCAGCAAAGAAAAACCATTAGTTACGCTATTAATGCCAGGCCAAATCTCAAATGGCATATAAATACAACCAAGCCACGTAACTTGGCAGGTTCAACACAAATTCAGAGTATATTGAAATGCAAACTTTCGAAGACATGGTAAAATAGTTCTTCGTGTCGTGCTGCGTATGTAGTGTGAACGAGTTCACGTGGGAGGTGATCTGAGGGCACCTATTCCCAACAATCTCCGCAGTCCAATTATGGCCTTGCACCTTCTCATTACCGCCACAGACCTGGTGCCGTGCTGCTCCTGCCTTCTCCCCCGTGGAGGCTACGGTGTGGTTCTCTGCGTCCTCACACCAGCCACGCTGCGGAGCTCCTTGCTGCTCGGCACCGGCCGGCCCGTGCCGTGCCCCGGCCGTGGGAGGGAGAGAGGGGAGAGAGGGGAGAGAGCGGGAGGGAGCCCTGCGGCCTGTCACCTACGCCCGGCCTGTCACCTCCGCCTTTCGCGCAACGCCACGGCTCGGGCAACGTGGCGGGGCTTTGCCGAGGGAGGTGTCGCAGGCAGAATGTAAGAAGCCTCGACTTACAAACCTGTAACGAAGAGACGGGGTCGTCGAATATCTTCACTCCCCACGGGAACCCAACACGAACTGAACCGCATTTACCTCAGCGCTCGCAGGTGCGGCCCCTAACGCCCACCTCGCCGGCTGCGTGCCCCTGCCGGGGCTGCCCTGAGCGGCCGCTCCAACGACCGTTACGTAACCCAGGCAGCAGCAGCGGCTGCCAGGCCGCCCCCTGCCCTCGCCGTGGCAGACAAAGGCCGGCGG
>VXBZ01009265.1:103918-204648 GCA_013399135.1 Heliornis fulica
GACCAGCAGCGAGAACTGAGGGACGTGTAAAAGCGGAGCCCCGGTTCGTGCGTGGCGGTGCCGGCGGCTGGCGGTTCTAGCGGGGCTTTCGGGGCCGCGGGTGGGGGTGGTGGGCGCGCCAGGCCGGGGGCCGCTGTCTCAGTCTCCCCCTGCAGCCGCCTCCTGCCCGCCTGGCCCCGGGCAGCCTTCGCCGGGCAAGTTTGCGTGCTGCATTCCTGCACCTTCGGAGGCTGCCGATTCCCTTTCCCTTCCGGCTCTCCTAATTGCTTTTGTTATAGGTGCGAAGAGGGTTTCTTGCCTTTTCTTTTAGGCTTTTCTTCTCTTTCCTCTCTCTTCGCCTCCTTCCTTTTCCTTTTTTTTTTTTCCCCTCCCTTTTCCAACCCCCCCCCCCGCCCCCCATCTACTCTGTGGTTGAGGGAGCAGCTAGACACCCAGGCCTGGGGGACAAATTGGTCTGCGTGGTTTTGTGCTTTTATCCCTGTTAAACGAAAAACAATTTTTCAAAAATCACAGCTCAAGCTCTCTCAGCAGTGCTGTTTAAGGCAATTATGAGGTTGTGTATGGCATGGATTTATTATGATTAGCTATTACCACGTAGTAGCAGTAACAGGATGGAGGAAACAATATTCCCACCCATCCCTAGTTGCAATCCCATGGAATGCTTGCTTGGGCATTTGATGGGGTTCCTGGCTGTGCTGCCTGATATCCTTGACTGCACGGAACCTTGTTGCACCATTGTAGCTCTGGCTGTAGACAGACTGTATAGTAGGTGAAATGTAACCTGCGCATAGTAGTATTTCTAGCATCTTCTCAGTGCATTTGGTTTGAAAGAGCAGCAGCTGGTTTTGGATGTATGTACAAAATTTTGTAACCATAGAGGGAGAGGGTGAGCGTTCTCATACACAAAGGATGAGCTTTTATCACTGCATAGAATGTGGGGTGATGGTGTTTTTGAGGGGCTTTGAAGGAAAGTTGAGTATGCATCTGGTACAGTGGCCTCTTTAGACTAGAAAGGTGAATTGGAGGGAAATAACATCATGAAATTTTATAGATGAAGGCTAGAAAGAATAGAGGAGAGAAACCTCCTGACTAGTACTGGGCTTGTGATTGTCAGCTTGGTGAGACCAGGCAAGGGTAGTTGTGTGGCTGTGGAGTATTCATAGCAAACCTTGTGTCTGTGTTCCTGGAAAATAAAGATGCCTGAAGAGCATTGTTTTGGAAGATGCTTTGGAAGGATGGGAGTTTTGATCAATTACACTTTTATAGTGAAATGTCTTTCCTTAATCAAGAAAGCAAGCTGTTAGAGTGAAACTGACTGTGGTTTTATGTCAATGTTTACTTAGACTAAGGTGGACCTGTGGAGACAAGTGGTTGCAAGCTTTGTAGTATTCTGACTCTACACTAGCTGTTTTTAGTGTGCTCTTTGCTCAGCTTTTAGTGGTTGAGTATGCCATTATTCTTTTCACTTGCTGTTTTTTTTTTTGTTTTGATTCTCCATGGCAGTTGTTGCTGTAAGCACAGATAATTTTCAGCAGGGAACATAGTAGTGTGAGGAACACTTGTTCACCATACCCTTGCACTGAGAGATTACAGTGAAATATACATAAACGTGGTATCTTGGTCCTTCAGGTATTGTCAGTCTGTAAGAATCTATATGCACTGTAGTTTCCTTCATGTTACTCTCAGAAGGTTAATGTACAGATGGTACACATGGGGAAGTGGAATGTTTTAAGCATTTTGTGGTTAGTCCTTTTCTTATTTCTGTGGTATTAAGGCTGATGCAGTGTAGCTTTTGTGTGATGGCAGACTTTCTGCTGTTGTAACCAAATGGGTTAAAGGGTATCTCATTAGGCCATGCGGCTTCATACTACTAGAATGCTAATCTGAAGACCCGAGTATATCATCCACCCTGCTGTTTGCTTGATGTGTGGCTTACAGATTTCCCCTTTTGCAAAATACTGATTGTCTCATTTGTTTCTTTCGCTAAACTTCTTGAAGTCCACAGAGGCAAAGCACTTCATAAGAGTTTAGTAATTTCTTCAGAATATCCTGGATTTACTGCCGTGTCTCTCATGGTTTGGAGTGAAAACATAAGACAGTTACTCCTGTAAAATAGATTTTAATGTTGTTTTTTTTTTTTTTTTTACTGAATTAGTATCAAGCTCTTAAAGTCTATCAGGAAATCATGTAAAAAAAAAGTTGAAAATAAAAATTTCTGTGAACAGCCAACTGAACTTGAAAGTGATAATCAAAAATAGCCACTAAAGTAGTCATTGTAAATAGATTGAAATAATGAAGAGGTCATCGTATTAACTCCGTGACACTCTCTACAAGGATCTCAGGAACACGGAGATATGTAGAACAGTTTTGTTAAAACTTGTACCTGAGCATTATTATACGGTGGTTTTAAAACAACATTTTAAAATTTTGGTGTATACAAATGGGATAATATTCTATTCTGCATCATAAAACAATGGACTAAAAAATCCCCACAACTGAGTTGGAAGAGTAAATAACTTTGACAAGAAACTTGCCAGTGCCTTGAGTAGAGGAATATTATAGGTCTGTTGAAAATACATGGGGAATGATTGTGCATGCTTTTTAAACTGAAGTTAGGACAAAAATTGAAGGCTTTGTGTGCACAGAGTACGGGCAAAATAAATTATCAGTCCTCTTTGGCAATCTTTTGGTTTTGTGCTGGTCTGTTATTGGTTTTTTTCCTTAAAAAGCACAGCTAATAATGTATATGGGAAGATTGCACTCTAATTCTGTATATGTAGTTGTAACTAAAGGTGAATAGTATGCTTTTAGGAGATAGTTCTTGGTCTTGCACCACCTCGGATAATGTGTTCTTGTCTCTTGTGTTTCATACTTGTGGTAGTTTAACCCTGGCTGGAGGTCAGGTGCCCACCAAAGCGGCTCTAGCACTCCCCTCCTCAGCTGGACAGGGGAGAGAAGATATAATGAAAGGTTTGTGGGTCACAATAAGGACAGGGAGAGATCATTCAGCAGTTAATGTCACGGGCAAAACAGACTTAGCATGGAATAAAATGCATCTAATTTTTTACTGAATGAAAACAGAGTACCATGTTATGTTTGCTATCTTTCTAGGCTAGTGCTATAGATGCTGCTTTTTATGAGCCTTTATGTCTTTAGGGAAGCCGTAATCTAATCTGATTCAGAGGAGAGCTGCAGCCATAATATAAGGTAACACAAAACGTTTTTTGTAGTTCAAGCAACCCCCCCCCCCATGCTGAATGGTGTTAAAGGTACACTGCAAAAAGTAAAAGTAGGACCCACTGCTTCCCAAAAGGCAGGAACCATTTTCCCTTCTTTCCTCTTCTTTCCACTTCTACTTTTGCAAGGCAGTTTTAAGCTGACTTTTTGTTCTGAAAACTTTTAAATTGTCTGTGCTTTATTAGGCTTGATGGAAACTGTAGATATGCACTGTTGTTTAACACTGAATTTCAATCCATGCTTGATTTCACTCACCTGATCAGAAAGATATATAGGAAGCACTGACACATCAGAAACCTTTGCTTTAGCTGATGATTCACTGTAAATTTGGAGATATGCTGCAGTTATGATACGTCAGCATATTACAAGTCACAATTTGTGTTTTAATTTGCTTGGCATCTGCTGATTTTGATGGCAACTATATGGGAATCTAAATAGTCTCCTGAATTACAGGAAGGTAGCAGAAAGAAAACTGAATAAGGTTATGTAAGTGTGTTATGGGAAAAGTGTTGGAAAAGTGCACTGACCTTTAAGGGACCACGAATAGATTGTTTATTAAATTTTGTACATTGTTGGTAGTTTGTTTTCAAAGGGGCCGAAGATCATTTTCTGATGTCATTTGGTTTTCAGATATAACCCAAACTTCCTTGTGGATGTAATTTTCCCTTCTCACAGTGGTTAAATAAATAAATCAATATGAAGCTTGTTCCATGCAATTGTCAAATACATTCTGTAGTATTTGATCTTTAAAAATTCTATTGGAAAGATGCACTTGCAGTGGAACTGGAAGCATTATGATCGCTTTTCCCCCTTTATGCTCAAAGGACTTTAATTTTCTTTTTTTTTTTTTTTAATTTCTTATAGCATAGATAGCTGAGCATCTCAAGTGGTCTTGCCAGAAACAGAACAATGCTTGTCTTGGAAAAATACACAACTGTTCTGAAACGGTGAAAGGCGGTGATGTACATTTTGATGAAATAGATGCATTGTTGTGAGCTTGGAATTCCTGAATTCCTCAGTGTCTTTTTCAGCAGATGTAGACCAAGTCTTTTAAATACATATACAAATACAGTAACTCTTTGCTTCAGATTTGTAGAAGCCATTCTTGGAATAAAAATCTTCCTTGTCTTGCCTTCCCTCATAACTTTGTGACAGGCTGTATCATTGGTTAGACAAAACGACATAGATGAGAAACATGGGTGAAGCTGTTCCCTGCATTTGTTTTACCAAAACTAAGTGTTTGTAAGTATGATACTGTTTCAAGTTATCTGATGTTTCTAATTTCGAAAAGGTTGAAGAGATATAAGGGCACAGGAACAAGAAAAAACTAAGTTGATTGTGCAACTGTTTATGGTTTGATGTCAACATGCTTCAGGTGAATGTTATTGGAACTGTTAAGTGCAGGTTACCTACTTTTCTTCTGTGTTAAAAAAGGAATTTGGTAAATGTATTTACCAGTCTCCCACCTTGATTGAATTGTCATAGTAAGCTTTACCTGCAAGTGATACACTTTGTGAGTATTTGTATGCATGAAAACAAGTTACCATTGATCCTGGTCCAACCCCCTTGTTGCATGCTGATTTTTTTTTTTAACAAATTCATGTTCTGTAACTGAACTTAAAGGTGGACACGCTACCTTAATTCACTAAAGACAGTCTTCTCATGATAAACTCTGCTGTGTTTATTATGCATACACAGTCAATTACAGAGTATGACATAATAGGCACAAAGGGTAAGCAAGTATGAGCTGTACTGGGGCAGAAAGGCTTTTATATTTTTTCCAACTGGGAACCCAGAACACATGTTGTTTTTAGAAAAAAATCAACAAAACAAAGCAGTAGATTAGGGTAATTTTCAAATGGAAGTTGTGGGGGAAAAAGTTTGGTTTGTTTGGGGTTTTGGTTTGGTTGCTTTGTTTTGTTTGTTTTTTTTTATGTGGGGAGTAGGAAGAAGAAAAAGGTAAGGAACTTCTGCATCCTCACCTGTGGACATGAGTGTGAAAGTATGTAATCTGTTCTTAACACTCTCTAAAACCTAGTCCTGTAGATTATGATAATCTTGAAGTACTTAGTGAAATGTAATTTATTCTTTACTCTTTAACTACTGCATGTTAAAGAATTTAATGACTAGTATAGAATAAGAAACTTGGGCTTTCAGTTCGTGAAACAGTGTTTCCTTTTCTTTGGAGCCCTATTCCAACAAATAGACTTCTTGTTGAAAATGCATTGTAAACCGGTTTTGGCACTGGGGCTACTACTACGAGTTAGAAATGTGGAGCAAGAAGCTGATATGTTGTTAAATGCTTGTCTAGGTACTTCAGCAGTTTATATTCCTTTAACCAACAGCAGTAACCTGAGAAGGTTTGTATTTAGAATAAAATGTTTTGCTTCCAATTAAAACTGGAGCTGAGAGAGAATATTTCTGACCCAAAGAAATCTCCTGACTGAATTCTACTAGTTAGGGAATACCAATCTTAAAATATAGTGCCATAAGATAGAATCAGCTCTCATACTTGGCTTCACCCAAAATATTCAGCACGTTTCTCAATACGTGGCCAGTAGCCTGTCAACAGGACTATGATTGTTTTATTGATGTAGGCAGGAGCAAGGAGCTGAACAGCTCATGAAGTAACCCAGCTCTGTTAGTGATGACCCAGAAGTCACTGTCAGAATTAACTATTAAAGTGCCTTCCACTAGGATAGCTTTTTAAACTCTTCTAAATATTTGACTCCTAGCTGGCATTTCATAGTGACTTTGTATTCTTGTACCAGTTTCCATATTTTTCCTCTTTGAAAATCCAAGAAAACATAGATTATTCTTTACCAATTTGAGGCCTAATTTGTTTCTTTTCCATTGTACTATTTTACAAGCTTGGAAAGCATCCCATTTTTTTATGATTGTGCTGCTGTTCCTGCCAAAAAAATCCTCTGTCATGGATCACTGTGGATAGAGGTTTCCACTGATTGCAGCAGGACCTTGTAGAGGTGTAAGGGTTGATATGGGTGGATGTCACTATTGGCATAATGCTCTGTGTAGCTGCATCTGTAATGTACACAGAGACACAGAGCAGTCCAACCTTCCTCTGGCATTTGAACATGTCACTAACATGCTGAGGCTTGCAGTCAGGGGTGCCTGATTTGGTATCAAACTGACTCAGTGTGATCTCATATAACCTCCAGATGGCCTGACTTGTGGAGATGCTAAAAACAGTTAGATTCTACTCCTTTAGTTGTATAAAATAAGTGAGGTAAATGGCAGTAGCAGTATTTATTTTAGCACACATTAATCCCTGCATCAGTTTCTTTAGCTAATGTTTCAACTTTCCAGTGGCTTTCCTCTGGACAGCATTTAGAATAAGTATTTCAGCACACACAGAGGATCTTATGAATGAGCTGTCAATTTCCCACAGAACTGGAAAAATCAGTATGCCTCTTCCAGGCCTTGAAAATCCCTCTGCTTCTAGTGAAGGCTCCATTACATCAAATAATATTGAAAATAATTTCAAGCAATGTTCCTGATGTGTAGTGATGGAAGATTTATTTATTTATTTTTAGCATTGAGGCAAATACACATTATAAAGCAGTTTTTATCCCTATTTCATACCAGTTGCCATCTGGTTTTCTCAGCAGCAAGACTTCTTATGGAAAAAATCAAAGAATTGCAGAAACTTCTGTCTAAATATATTCGCTTTCTCAGTAAGCAGGTAAAAAGTGTTTGGTTCTTCTGTGTAATATTATGTTCAAATAAAGGATTGAAAGGAGACTTGATACCTTTAGCCATGAGAAATATTTTGGATGTATAGTGGCTTCAGTTTTGTTTTCCTGAATATAGTGTTTGTGGGTAAAACCTGACTATGCTTACTGCAGTAGCTCAAGTAAGCTACTGCTATAGGGTAATGAGTATTATATAAATGAGACTGCAGGGATGCTTGCAAGGATTCAGCCTACTGGGTGTTTACTGGCAATTAGCAGCTTACATTTAGCTGCTAGTGACAGTCCAGCTTAATTTACTTTGATTTGGGGACAGATCTTCAATGACATGGAACATTATTGTATGTCAGGACTGACTTTCCCAGTCAAGAGGGCAGACTCTCAACTGAGCCTCGGTGCCCTAAGCAAAGATGCCTCTGCACGGTGTGTGGGATGTCACCCCTAACAGATCCACTCGGTGTCTATCGTTTTGCCAGAGCCCGCATCACAGGTTCTTCCTGTTGGGCACCTTTGCCTCATGTGCCCGTGTGCAGGGTGTATATTTACTTTTCTGAGGGTAGGTTTCCTGTGCTTCCTACTCCCTGAGTTGTGTCTCTTATGTCTGTTTCCCTGACGGCTGTGATTAAAAAGAACTCTAAGCGGGTTCCCTCTATATACTTTAAATGGTGTACATATAAAAACAGAGACACTGAAGGGAAAAGAAGTTCACAGTATATGGCAAAGGTTTTGTTGCTTTGTGCCATGCTTCAATTAACTGTGTCGCTTTGTGGAAGAACTCTCTATGTCTTTGCAGTGCCATATGATTAAAGTGCGAGAGCAGAATTTGGCAAATGTGACATTCGAAACATGGGGTCCTACCAGCTAGTGAGGAACGGGGCTGGCAAGTATCCTGGGCAACGCCAAGCTGGGACTATACTGGGATGTTCTGCAATGCATAAAGCAAAGCTTTCAAATGTTTTACTTTTTTTTTTTTTTTTTTTTGCCACTGGAATATAAACCCTCCCCTTTTCCATGTGGGTTAAAAAAAAATAACATTTTGTAGAAGTCGTCTTTCTCACTGCTAGTTTATGTGGGTATATGCCTAAAGGAATAAGTGTGAATTCAGTCCAACAATAGTGAACTAATAATGTCATTAAAAATAAGAGAAAAAACTTTTAAAATGAGAAGCACTATTTCCCAAGGAGCTATGTGAGGATGAAAAGTCACCTATATGACTAACATGAAGGCTATGAAAATATGTATATGTAAATGTAAAGTGTGCGTGATTGCTGTTAAAAACAGCTAAGGTCTTTTTAATCAGCATTGCTTGAGATCGCAAACATCCTCTTGTTTCTTTCTCTTTCTGTGGGCATCCAGGGCAAAGTGAAGTCTTGCTGCTTTAAGTCTGAATCAAATTTTGCTCCCTCTCTGAACAACTGTTTTTCTAGCAGGGCTGCTCGCTGTCTTGGTTAGGGCAGTGGTTTTGTGACTGTCTTTGGTGTGCTGCCTTGCAAATTCTAGTGTCAAAATGAGAGCACAAGACAAGTGGCTGAGGCTGGGACAGGACTGGGGAAGCAAATGCCTTCATACAGCTTATGTATTACATACTTATAGCAGTCAGTTACCAGATCTGACTGAGAATTCTCTCTGGGCCAATTTTTACTGACTTCTTGTTAAGATGCAAGATTGAAGTGTGGGAAGATGGTAGGGCTGCCTCCTGCTTTCTCTGTATAGATCAACTTAAAGTGATTATACAAGCTCAACCTGATTCTACTCTATGTCAAGCAGGTTTGGACTGTGGGGTACACAGAGGCTTTAGACATGGTGCTGTGGCAGTCCAGTGAGGACAGTTATGCAGGCATATGTGCTACTTGGTATGCTCCTCCATACACTTAAATCTTACTGAAATAGAGAAGACTAATGGTTGTTATCTATGTTCTCCTAATTGCTCAGTGGTACTGGAGAAAGGAAGAGCGGTGATAGTCTGCCAAGTTTAATGTGAACTTGGTTTGAAATTAAGTGGACAGCTCCACTCCTACCTCTATGGTTTCTTTTCTTTCCCATGTTCCAAATACCATGTGTCATGTACCCTATAAAAAGGTACTTCATTGGAGTGGCCCAAAGAGTTTGTCATGTCATGATTATCTCTTCCCAAGTAGTATCTGTTTTTGATGGCTTCAAATGTGTTCTAGACTTTGCAACAATGTTGGAAATATATTTTTATATTGCATATATATGCATACATAGTTTTAATATAGAGCAAAGCTATTTAAAAAGAAATATTTTTTGACCTCTAGAGAAGTTAATTGATGTATATACCTAAAAGCAAGACTGTAAGAGACTGGAAATCCATCTAACTGATGCTATGTGTAAAGAAGGCCATTTTGTACTTATCTTCCTCTGGCTGTTTTCAGTATTCTGCTGGTGGGAGCTCTGGCATGGTCACCAGCAGTGTTTCCATTTCAGTGGCGTGGGGTTGAGTGTGGTTTAAAAGTACTACTTGCTTTTACAGGTAAGCAGTCTCCTTCCTCTTACAAGAGGACCTGTTATGTTGAAGACAGGCAGAACTGCTGCCTGTGTAGTCTAAAGGTTTGCAGTGGGACCTGAGTCAATGCTTTATTCTGCAGAATCTTCTCTGTGGAAGTAACTAGTATGCTTGACCTGGGAACACAAGCCAATTGTATTTTTACCTGGTTTACAACTTTGCTGATTTCTGCTCTCCTTCATTGCTCCTAAACCACTCTCATACCTGTGGCAGAGGAGTATTTCTGCTCTTGATCAGATGCAGTCAATAGCTTTGCATTTTCAAGAAAACCAGTACCAGCCCTGATGAGACTGACGCTGCAGGGTTCATATCAGTGTAGCAGGTGACTTAAGGCTTCCATCTGGCCACTTGTCTTTTGTTGGAGGTACTTGTGACCCTATCACTGTTCTGCAGAGCTGCTAACCTCTGGCAGAGGCAAAAGGACAGCTGTTCGCAACATGTAACTTTTGCCTTCAGCTTTCCCCATCCCAGAACTTTGTGTATGGGTGAGACTTCCAGTGAATCTGTGATTGGTCTCATATTATTTTGAAATCTCATGCCTAATAAATAACAGCGATGACGTACTCAACTGCACTGTGGTTTTATTGTCAGTGGCAGCTGATTACTGCCTGGATTAATTACCATGCCTCTTGTAAATACCTGATTTCTGTTGCGTTTGCCCTCCTTTCAGTTTGTGCTCTACTTTAGCTTGCTGTGACTGGTTTGGTTTTGAGTTTTTTTTTTTTCCTGTTCCATTCCTCAAGGTGGCCCTTTTGTGTCTTGCTACGTGCTTCTGCCTGTTCTTACTCCAGCCACCTGGAATTGAAAGCTCAGCTGGGTTCTGTGCTCTCAGCTGGCAGGAGCCCCTGCATGGTCACTGCCATGCTCTGAAAGGACTTTTTACAGGGGCAGTTTGCTGGTGCTGTTCCTGTTCCAGACACCAGTCCACAGGAATGTTAAAAACAAAAAAGCACTGGCTTTTTTTCTTGGTACCATTTTATAAGGTGCCTGTTCCTACTTGACAAACAACTTTTTTCTATAAATACTTTCATAATTTTCATAAACTTTTTTCAGTGTTATGTGCAAGCATCTCCTTTTGAAACAGCAAGCCTTAGTGTTGGTGCAAACACATCCCAAATAACACCTGCAGAAATAATCCTTTAGTTGATGTGTCAGACTGTGAGGCTAATGCATATCAAAAGTGTGTGCACAACTCTGATGTAGAGAATTTCACATTTTAGTTTTGTAAACAATTGCTGCAGAGCTGAGCAATGCAGACTTGGATGAGGTGGAATAGATGGGACTTTGGTGGAGACTGACATGGTAAGCAAAGCTTTGAGGCATGTGCTGTTCCTCCTCTTTGTACCACATAGAAGGCTTGTTGTTCTTGAAGCTCACAATCTTTGTGATGTAACTTGTGGCTGGTATAGGACTGAAATTCAGAGGCTGGTGGTACTTGCTCTCACTATACTAGTTAGAAGCATAATGTAAAGTCCTGAGTATTTTCAGCAAGCTGGGACTCCTTTTTTGTGTCTTTGGAGGCATATCAGCACTTTGGGAAGTACTGCTATTTGTTCAAATCTACTTGGTGTACTAGGATCAAGTTTTCACTTGCTCTAACTGGCTGTGTTGTTCCAATCTGCCATTGTCACCCTTCCTTGAAATGAGTGCAGATAACTTTTATAGGGTAAGGTAGAACAATTTTAGTGTAGCTGTGTTGCCAGAATTGTTCATGTGATTATTCAGGTCAGGATTATCCTAAGATTGGTGAGTTTAAAGGCCTTGGAAAGGTAGATTTTGTCTGCATTGTGGGGTGGGATTGGACTTATGTGTAAATGGTGTCAAGAAGGGAAACCCGTAAGTTGTTGCAGAAAACAGAATTGTGGAATACACCATAAGCACCAGTTCATAAAGCAGGTGATTAAGACTGCCATCTTCTAAAAGTGAGAAGGTTGTCACATATTTATTTATATATATATTTAAAATAAAATCTGCCTTGTTTTCTATATCCATGTTGCCTCCAGGTGGGATATTTTTCTGTAGCTTTTGCTATTAAAGTGCCACTTTGGGAACTCTCATTATTTTACTCTGTTTTGTTAATAGAACTTAAGTTTAAAAACTCTCTAGCTTGGAAAAAAAATACAAAAAGGCAAACCAAACACTTACATAAAGATGTCCAGAATTCACAGAAAACAAACTGTGGATCAATTATTAAGTGCCTTGCCTCTCCCTGATCCACTTCCTGGTGTAGTATTAATTTTGAATGAGCCCCCTGCATAGTGTGCCTTCATCCACTTAGGGTATAGAGCACAAAGGGCTCTCAGCACTGTAAATGCTTGGGTCTTCCTACAGGCTTCTGTATAAGAGCAGCTCCTGTTTGACTTCAATGGAAATCACTTGGTGGTGGCTGCATAATGGGTTTTCAAGCCATGCCTTCTCTTTTTTTTTTTTCTTGAGAAGAAAAACAGAAGGAGGTGGGGGGGGGGAAAGCCCAAAGGGGCCCCCCAAACAAGTACTGAAAAGACTTTCAAAAGAGTTAGAGCAGTTATTTTAGCTGCCTAAGCAGCTAAGAGCTGACAAAAGGAGTGATACATTAGTCTAACAAAAAAAAAAAACTCCGGCAGAGAACAGTGGAGCCTATCAGGCAGTGTTTCTGCTAGCTTGTGCCTCAGAGTAAGCATCCCATCTGACCATTTGATCTTTAAATGAAAACTTCCCCATAATAATAGGAGCTATATGTGACGCTGATACTTTTAGCATTGAGCTGTTGAAGCATGTGGAGTACATCCACAGCAGAGAATTGCGACTGTTCTCTTCAGTTTGCAGAGTAGTGGTGTGCTTGTGAACTTATTTCATACATGTACTGAAGTGTTGCTTAACAGTGGTCCTGCAGGCTCTGTGGTCTGGGCAGCGAACTGGTCATCACTGCTGTTTCTTACAACTAGTGATGCACGGTACTGTATCGAGTACTGAGCCTTGCTTTGCCAGGCATGTGCACAATAGTAGCAGCTGAATGATAAGTTTGTGTCTGATGGAACTGCTAATGCTCCTCTGTGAAGTACCGCTACTTATGTGGTCGACCATTAGCCACATAAGAAATCAGCACATTTTATTAATGGCTTCTGAACTTTTAACAACATCTTAGGCTAAAGAGAATGACTTCTGCATGAAATACATTCCATTACTGCTAATGGTGTCTTACTGAATAAGCTAGTGTGTGGCAGACAAAAGAATTTCTGTAAGCAAAGCATAAAATAGCTATGTATACAAATCAAGCGTGAAAATAAGTTTATAACTGAATGGAAACTGAGCATCTTGGACTAGTTTTGTTTATGCTTTGGTGATTGATTGCAAAAAGGTAAAACCAGTCTGTCTAAATACAGAACATGATGAATATTGTGTTTAATTGCTACTTTTAGGTTGTTCCAGCAGTTTGTGGTAATGCAGCATGAGTAGATACAGTCTGTGCTAATAGCAATGTTTTCAATACTGTTAAAAGTAAACAGCAAATCCACCTTTCCTCTTGCCTTCAAAGAAATGCAAGACTGAATCTTATTGATGGCTTAAAAAAGGGAAGATCAGCATCCTCTACTTTTAAACTCATCATACCACCAAGAGAGATGAAGTTCTTTGGGCTACTGCACTGAATCCTTAATCTGCTAAATTGTCATGTACCTTCAGATGCAGCGTTAACCTACAGAGCCAAAAATTTCTCCAAGGTTTTGGAGATGCACAGAGCTTTGCCTTTTGACTAGCTTCAGTGCAATGGAGTTGCCTGAGGGAAAGGACCCTGTTCTTTTGGTCTCTAGTGTGTGAAGAAACAATGTATTAATGGAACAAAGAATGCTTTGGTTGAAGCATTTCCTGGTACAGAAACAAACTAAAATGAAGGCAGTCATACCAGTGATAATACTGGGCCACATAAAAACTCTGGTTAAAGTAGATATCCTTACAACACTGGCCAACGGTAGACAGCTGGTGAAAAGTGTTACAACAAGGTGGGTAGATAATGATAATTCTTGGACAATATACTCTGAATCCTCAGCCTTTCAGAGCCGGGGTTAGGATCTCTGTACATAGTATCCCTGCCTAGGTTTTTCTTTGTGATTTGTCTATTTGGTCCTTGAGATATGTGTCATCCAAATGTTATTGTACCTCTTCCTCTATTAGTTTTGGCTTACTTTTGGGTAAGGTGGAGTTCCAACAGGCATGTAATAAAGCATTTTGCAGCTTGGAGTCAGTTAGCTTTCATGTTCATCAACTTTTGTTCTCTGAAACCACAGTGAAAATCCTGCACCTGAAGAATGTAGTTTGAAACACTTTTTCTTCTGCTCCCCACCATACTCTGCCCGTGACTTTTTCCTCACAATACTGTTACAAAAAATGATTTCTGGATCCATTCCTTTTCAGTAGTTCATATGGTCAAATTACAGATGTTGGAGGCGTGTAAAGTCAAGTAAGTGTAGCAGTCCAAAGCAACTACAGCTGGATGTCACAGACAAAAGCTTGCTGCTCAGAAAAGGAGCTGTAAGTTTCCAGATGGTGACCTAGTTGGATCTTTACACAGCTCCTCTAATGAATTAACCATTTTTAGCCCAAGTCATGTTTAACAGCAAGGTTGTCAGTTTTTATGTAGGATTGCAATTGCCTGCAGTTCTGACCTTTTTCATCCACTCCTTACCTTCCAAAAAGAAAGAACAAACAAGCCTGCATCCCCAAAATTCTTACTTAATACTTAAGAATTAATTCTGCCATTGGCTGCTGTAGATTCTTATTCAGTAGGAAAGTAATATGCGAAGGATGAGAATTCTGTGATGGGCAGGTGAATCTGAAGGATGTTCTTAGCCAAGCACTGGACTATTCCTTCCTGTTTTGGAAGATTCTAGTAGTTAGGTGTAACATAAAGCTCAAATGTAGCACTCGCCTGTTATTTTGGAAGGAAAGGTAGGAAGTTCCTTGCTGGTCTGAACCCTGAGAAGGCCCATAAGCAAGTCTGTGGCTTTTGGGGAGTCTTTGAAGGAGAGTCCAGTGCTGTCCTAAGAGTAGGATCTTGAACGGTTGAGTGAGATATGTCAGTAGTCAGATAGTATAATGGAGTCGTCAGTGCTGTATAAGCATGACATACCTAAGTCCCTAAGGTTGTATTGGAGCCCAAGCACATTCTTTAATCAAGACAAATTCATAAAGTCATCTTGTGTTCACAGCATTTGACAGTGATAAATGTAAGACTTCTTGTTTATTTGTGTAATAGTCATGGGAAGGGAGCAAGAAAGTGGCATGGATGTCTACTACCAGTTACTGGTAGCAAGAGAGAAGGTGAGATAGACGAGATAGCAAGGTAGTGTGATTCTGGCCAAAAGATATCAGATGCTTTAAAACTAGCTGACGTGTACCTTCTACCTTTGCACATTTGGAACTGAGCTGGTTTACTAGGCCTGGGGCGGGGGGAACAGGAAAACAAGCTTACAAAGTTATAAGACTTTGTTTACTAAGAAATAATAAATGAGTACTTCTGAATTCCTTTAAGTCCTTGTTCCCAGGGCCCAGGTCCATGATCTGGTCCCATTGGGAACTGGATTTCCAGGTAAACAACGTTTTGGTCTAAATTCCAATTGTTACAGGAAATCTTAAAAATAAATACATATAGGCTAGAGAAAACAGTTTGTTTTGTTTGGTTTTTTTTTTGTATGGGGATCTATTTTAGAAGTGCTTCAATGAAAACTTGGACAATGTAACAAAACACTTTAAGGCTTAGTGTTTAAATGTGCATTATTTTGGTTGCTAGTTGTCTTTCCTAAGTGTTTTGGATGTGTGGCTTTGTGGATTTTTTTTTTTTTGCTTTGGAGGGGGGTATTTTTGGTGTGTATATATATATATATGTGAAATAATAGTATGTATTCATGTTTTCTTGGAAGCAGCAAAGAGTTGTTCCCTCTCTGCCCCACCTCGGTGCTTGCTGTATAACTGTGTTCTTCGTTGTGTCCTGATCTTCTTCATGACAACTTCTACTGAATGAGAAACAAACCCATCCCGCAGACTGAATTTAATGCTTTTGACTAGGTAGAATCCCAAAGGTGTAATTACTAGAAAATGTGGTTCCTATGAGCATTGATAAAATCCCACCTGAGCTATGAACATCAGGATGTTTATTTTTGTCTGTATGTAGGTATGTTTGTGTGTGTGTATTTTTTTCAAGGTTCTGTTTTTTCCACTTGTACTCCATACCAGTACTGCTGAGGCACGTTGGAGAGGACAGCTTTTGCTCTTGCCAGCCAGAATCTGTTTTTGCGGTGAGGGGTCCCTGCTGGGGAAGTCTTTCCCTATCTTTCTTCTCGCCACAGGGAAGCAGGCTTAAGACTGCCCTCCTGTCTGCTCTCCTGACAGCCGTGTGTTCTCTGCTCTTGCTGCAGCAGCTGCTGCTCCTCAGCCTGACTGAGAGAGCATAAATTAAAATACAAAGGTCTCCCTGTGGCCACTCTTGGCTGACACTGCGATGGCACATCAGACCTTCCTACATCATCTTCACTTGACTTTCTTCTTTTTCTCAAGAATTTCCCTTGCATTTGTATCAGTCACGGTCTTCTACCACTGTGCTGAATAGGAGCAGCAATCCAGTCACTCCAAATGTTTTATGTACTTGAGTGACTGGAACAGTTTGTGGAGAAAAGAATTAGCAATGTGGGTTTCACCAGAAGCTCAAGTCTTTCTTTTTTAGACTGCCTGGAGTAGAGGGAATATTTTACTGCTTTTTTTTATGGCTGCTGAAGATACAGGGCTGATTCCTGTTTTCATCACCCTGTGGACGCATGCAGGGAGTTATGAACTTCAGAACCATCCTGTTCCTAGTGTGTGTGTGATGGAGGGCACTGCAGTGATTGGATTGTTTGCTATAATGGGGTTTTGTTTTCTTGAAGCCTAGTGTCTTACAGTGTTCATAAGGAGGTCTTGAACTCCTAGAGGGTGGAGGAGGGAGCTAGTTAGGGGTAGGATGGAATGCCACAAAATTTGCTATGTAAATTTACTGACTCAACTCTGTGTGTGGTTTTTTTGGGTGTGTATTTGATTTTTTTCCTGTGTGTCTCACATAGCAGATGTTCTTTGGCTTAATGTGCTTATGTGAGGCCACTTCCTTATAGGTGACAGATGATGGTAATTCTTATCAGTCTTTTCTTTTTTTGCACTGCCTTTGTGAACTATGTGTGGAAAAAGGGTCCTAGTTTGTAGAGGCTTAGTTTAGAGGAAAGCGAATCTGATAAAACTTTGAAATGTAGTGTGACCTGTGGCCATCATCAAAAGTGTCTTCAGGCTGATGGAGGCTGATAAGAACCTCTCATTGCTAATTTAGCACACTGAGGTCCATGTTGAATATTAATCAGAGGTTTCTAAATCAGTGTGCCCTTTGAAAACGTCCCTGGTTGTAAGTTTTTACTTATCACACTAATTACTATATGCTTACACAATTTCCATAATGTTTATACATAATCATGGGATCATCCATGGAATTGCTGTTCTGTCTACCAATTGGACTTAACAAGAACAAAATGTCATTATTACCTTCATAATCAAATTTGTTTTAATGTCTTTGAATGAAATACCACTGGAATCAACTGCTGAGTGCTTTAACTGCTTCCTTTCTGCTTAATGAACCAGTGGCACTGCCAGACTGCTTGCTAACAGGGTAGCTGATTATTGGAGCTTGTGGTTTTTATTTTTCTTCCCTGTATGTTAAGTACCTGGAACACCTTCAGTAATGCCTAATGCAGATGCATGCAGTAATGAGATGGGAGGAGCAGGGTTAATATCCCCATATCTTTAATCACAGTTTTCATGTGTAGTGCTTGTAATGGCAGACAGGATCAAAAGGTCTCCTTTGAACTTGGCACTTAGGTGAATGTTCTTCCAAGACCAGTGGGAAAAAATGTTCCTTTCCCACTCTGTTGGGTGAACTGTTGCCAAGTAAAAAAAAAAAAATAAAGCCTACCCTGAAAAAAAATAATTCCTAAGCTTTTAACCTTTAACAAATGAAGCAGCAGGTTTCAATTATTGTAATAATTGAAATTTATATAACATAACCATTGATCAGAATAGAATTATCTTTCTATTTGATAAGGTGAGAAAGACTCTAATGGGATTGGTGACTCCTTGCCCACAGCAAAAGTAGGAGGATTCACCAAGGGGATCGGAATATGGTACTCAGGATCAAGCTGTTACTGTGTTTTTTTATCTAATTCCACAAATCTGGAAGCACTGAACAAATGGCAGTGGTAACTGGGGTAACTCTCCTGAATGAATACATTGACTGTCCTATTTTGTCACACTTGATATACTGCATTGTGAAACCCCAAACCAAAACATGCCTAAGCTTAGAACCTTTTTACCATGGTTGTTCCATTAAAAGGTAATGCTATTTATATAATTGAATATATAGTTTTGGAGGCAGGAAAGTAGCGGGACAGGGGCTCCCTCATACTTCTCCTTTTAGGAGGCTGGTTAGGCAGCTGAAAGCCACCTTGGTGGTGAGGCAAGAGGGCAACATTGGGCAAGCGAATTGTTACATGAAAGCAAATGCACCAATGGTGAAAAATAATTGTGGGTTTTTTTTTTCTTCAACAAATTTAACACTATTAACAGTTACCATATTAATAGTCCTCTAAGCTGATGTCTTGTATTTTTGCCACATACAACAGGAGGAGTGAGAAAGCAAATGTCCATGCAGTATTCTTGCTGAGGATCTGTAGCCATTGCTAGCTCTTTCCTGGTAGGTCTACCCAAACTGATACAACCATATCTAGTCTGTGATGTGAACTTACCAACTAGTGCTTGTTGCATATTTCTTTCTTAGCCACTCTTCTGGAGAGCTGCCATTGTAATAGTGCTTTGACTTTTCCTCTTAACACTACCCCACAGCCCCCCATTTTTCTTCATTTAAACAATAACCTTGGACAGAATGAGAAGTATTCTATGGACTGACTTGCTGTTTTCAGTGATGTGAAGGAATTTTTGCTTGATTCTGATCAGGAATATTTTGGTAGAAAGAGTCCAGGTTGTGGTGAGATACCCAAGAAGGTTGCTGAGGACTTTTAAATTAAACTGCAGGAGTTTTACCATTTGTGTCCTCTAATGGTGCTCACTTTGTTTTTGGATCTGAAATTGTATCATCCTTAAATGCACTTTTGTGAACAGTTGTTGTTTGACTTTCTGGTGAGTTCAAAAGATCAGCTTTTATGTAAAGCTTCTCCCTGGCTGATTAAATAAATAACATTCCCCTGAACTTTTGGCATACCTTTATGTTTGTGTTATTCTTCAAAGGTGAGGAAGAGGACTAAGCAGCATATCTACATCCTCTTCCCATTTAATACCATAACTAATGAAACAGACCCCAAGAGTTCATGAGGGTGCTTTTGATGTTTGTGCTAGTATGTTTTGCAGGCTCAAAAACTGGCAAACAGGAACAGTACCTGAAGTACTTAGGAGTTTGCAATTGCCTACTGTCACACTGTGATTTTCAAAGACTGTAGAAGCAATATAATAACACTGGTGTATATTTCTTTCAGGCAATATTATTTCCACCCTCACTTATGACCAGTGCACGTTTGTTACAGCTCCCTGTTTAATATGAGCTAAGAGACTCTTCAACAGTAGCTCAATGACAGAGGAGTATGTAACTACTGCGTGGAGTTCATTACTCTGAACTGATACTGGTGTGATTCAGCTGACAGCTTTTAAGCTTGCTGGCATGGCCCTTTCACAACATAAGATGCTTTGATCACTTAATACTGTGCTAGGTGATTGCTGTGTCTGCAAACAGGCTGATTGTGAGATTGAGTTGTGTGATGCTTGGTTTGGGTTGACTGCACTAGCCTATGTTTCCTGTGGGTACTAGTGCAGGTGCTGTAATAATAGAAATAATTTTGCTTCTCCTTCTGACCAAGCATATTCTTGAAATGTCATTCCAAATATAATACTGAGGAGTAAGTTACTGATGTTATTCAGTTGTGCTTGTGCAACTTGTTTTTTTTTTCTCTGAAATAAGAAATCCCTGGAATTCCAGTGGGAATTGTGGTGCGTTTTAAGAAAGAATGGGGCATGAAGCTGTTGAGATCTTGGTGAGTGTGTGTTTTTGTATGGTGCTTTTTCTAGTGTTTTGCTTTTTTTTTTTTCCTGTTGGTTGGTTTTGGGTTTTGTTAATTTTCTTAAGAGTGATCTGCTTACCCTTCTCTGGACACTGTGCTTGTTTGTGAGAGCTTGGGAAATCACTGCTGTTACTACCTTCAGGACACTGAGAAGTATAGTTGGCTCTCTTCAGCTTCCTCTACTTCTTACTGCTGTGAGTCTTGGCCTGCTCTATGTGATAAGAAGCAATTTACTCTAAAAATGGAGCTCTCATACGAGCTGTAGACAAGCACAGTGGAAACCTGCCTAGAATTTGGTAAGGTTCTGGACTAATAATAGGCGTTGGTTTGGTGTGACTTGCTGTTGGTGATGCTTTGCTCAGAATTTAGTAGGCTATGCAGATAGCTAGATAGTTAGAATATACTTGCATTAAGAATATTATTTTCTTTTTCATTGAAAAAAATATGTATTTTCATCCTGTGAGCTAAGTTTTTCTTGCTGATCTTGTGTTTGTTCCTAAAAGGCAGTGTGCTTCAGACGTGCCTGTGTTAAAACAAAGATCATTTACTTCTGAGCAGTTACTGAAAAACTAATCCTGTACTCCAAAATACAATGAGTTGTAGATTCTTTGCTCCACTGGGTGAAATATGACTGGTGTGACCTAGTTTATTTGTGTAAATAACATATTGGATACTTTTTGCCTTTTTTTTTTCTGTTGCTTGTTTCCTAGGAAACAAATGCCCTGGTATAGTAGGGACAGCTATTGTATGGAGACTGCTGCCTGTCTGAGGCATTGTTCTTTTGTAGGTGGAAGGTTTTAAAGGGGGGAAAGAGCTAGAGTTTTCAGAAACATCTTTATCAACCAAAGTAGCACAGGGGTGTGTTTCACACTGCTGTGTAATTCCTCAATGTATTTATATTTTTTCCAGTAGGAGTATCTGTGGTGTAATGGCTTATCTAATAAAACTAATATATATGATTCCATTCAAGGTACATGAAATAAACTGAATGAGTAACTAATAAATGGTTGTTACTGTCATCCTTGCTGAGAACCGTGCAGATGCATATTTCTAAAAGTGTTTTATTTTGAATTGTCTGGATTGGAAATTTTAATGCAGATTGGGGTTGAGAGAGCTACAGGAAATGGTATTTTTGTTAGTAGAGTAGGTCGAGACCTTTTTAAATGTAAAAATTGTCTTCAATTTGTAATGCTGCTGTGGGTTTTGTGTGTGGTTTTAGCCTAATGCTTAATTACTGCAAAATTAAAAGAAATACATTTAATTGTTACAATATTAATTTTGAAACGGTGATGATTGGAATGATTTTTGGGGCTGATAATGCTGGATCTTACTGAGTGGGGAAGAAAATTCAGCAGAAACTGGCTCGCTGCTTGAACTGGCTGGTTAACTAATAGGATGGGGAAAAATGATGATACATTTTGAGAATAGTGAGCAAATGGGAGGAGAAAGAATAAGGGTGATCTGCAAGCTTTTCTTAGTGTGTGACCAGAGGAATGAGTTAACTTTGTAAGTGCTGTGCAGTTCCACTTTGGTCTTACTATACTGACTTCAGGAACTGGCATGTAGGGACCATTCAAAGCACAGGTAACTTCAGGTTATATCTTTCTTAAATTATGACTTCATTGTTTCCTGAACTGCTTGAACTGAACATGTAGCAGGTGGTGTCAATCTCTTGAGTACATTTATCAGAGTCCTGAGTTGCCTGCTGCCAGTTGTGTGGTTTGTATGGCTCTGGGGCTGTGGCTTGCTGTGAGTGGGTGATCCTGTCCTCATGTGTCTGCAGGTCCTTAAGGAGATTAGTAGCTTGTTTGTATTTTCACAATTTGTTAGTTCATTTATTTCTTGCTGTTGATTCATGCCTTCATAGCTGTTTTGGTCCTTTTTTTTTTTTCTTAGTCCATGGTGTCTTGAGAGGGTAACAGTTGGTGGCAGGAAGAGATAAATCCATGTAGCTCCACAGTTCCCTGACAGAACTTTCTTGGACCACTTTATTCAGTCCCTTCCTGATGGAAGGACAGATGTTAGCTACTAATAATAGTATATGATCACGGGCCTCTTAGAAAAGTGGGTGAATCAAGGGCATGTCCTAGAGAGAATGAAATTTTGTTTGTTTGTTACTCCTTTTGGGTTTGGAATCCAGCAGAGATGGATTTGTCCATAGTTGCCACTAACTTGAATGTAACACATACTTATTTCCTTCTCTAAAGGTTATAACTTCCAAAAGCTAAAATCCTGTTCATAATAAACTGCAGTGAAGGAATATGTAAGAGCTTGAAAATCTTGCTAAAGTGTGTGGGTTTTGTTTGGGTCATGGTTGCTTGAGTGGGTGTTTCTGTTTTGGGGTTTTTTGGTGTGTGGTGGGTTTTTTGTTTGTTTGTTTTTTTTAATTAAAAATGTGACCTTGCTTCCAGCCCAAAAAGTGGAGCTAAAGGGAGAGCGAAGCAGAGTGAAGACCCAACTAAGTATATCTCCAACAGTCTAAAATTGTATCCACCTGGCTCTGGCAAGGCTTTCTAGATCACAAAGCCACAAATCTGTGATGCTGGGCTGCTGCTGGAGGCTGGAGAACTCTTTTGAGCTCTGCCAAGAGTGGGAGTTGCTCATTTGTGGCTGCTGTCTCAGCTATTGCTGGGTATTGCAGACTATGAAGGTGGTGAGCAGAGGTTTGGGTCTAACTGTGAGCAAGTACAGTCTCGTAGCTCTGTGAAAGTTTACTGTTGCAAGGACATGTGAGATGGATCAGTGTTCATGTGTGACCTGGTGAAGTTCTGACAAGTACTGCACATTTTTAGGGAAACGTGCATATTTCCAGTTGTATTCACATGTTTTAATTTCTTAGTGTTGAAGAAGTGGCAGTATAGTCATCTCCATACTACATTATGAAGCCAAGGTATCAAAGGTTATCCTTTCTGGTGGGTTCTGAAGATGGTGTATTTTGTGAAGGAAAAGAAATTACTTTTTTTTTTTTGTAAGAAAAAGCTGCAACTGAGGTTAAGGAGAGGCTCAGATTCTGTGTGGTGGGTTCTGCAAAGGAATCTGCTGATGGTCTCCCCAGGTGTTCATATGAATTATTAAATGGCTTTACCTAGTGGAAAGAAAATTGGTAACAAATGTTGCTTTTCAAATACCATCCTGTCATCAACTGCTGTTCATTGTACCTGTTCCTACTTTTGCTACATCAAAAAGATGGCTGAATGCTGGTAACGAAACACATCACAAGTCCTTGAGTTCCTCACGTGCCAATGTTTCTGAGCTGCATTATACCACTATGTCTCTTCAGTGATTACCAGTGAACATGGCCAAACTGAAACCAGATTTGAAGATGCAAGCATTATTTTTTAGAATCCCTCCAAGTAATTGATTCCAGTTTTTGTGAAAGCAGCTGTACTTGATCTGATCTTGACCTCTTGCAAGGGCTCTATGTCGGTGGAGCTTTTGCTCATGTTGGCTGACTTAGTGCATGTCAAATAAGGCTTTCTCATCAGCTAGGCTCAATACTAGGCAAACAACTTCAGGTTTTAAGACAAATAAGAAGCCCCTGCTTTTCATGCAGTCAATACATCTAAAGTAGCTTTTCAGCTCTAAGGACTGGAGAGAGGGAGTGAAAATGTATATCTCTGTTGTAGCTCTTAGACTATGTGGCCCAGCTCAATCATTGCTGAATTGTCCCTTTGCATAATACTCAGCATATACTCATGGGGATGAGGAAACCTTTCACGAGAAGCTGCTGGTGAGCTTGTTGTTCCCCCACTGACTGTGGGAGAGTACTTGGGACAACTCTGTGCCTTGATTTCACTGGTTAATACCCATGGATGCATCAACTAAACCACAAAAGTGGTGAGGCCAAGCATCTGGCAGAGAGAATCTTTCTTGCTATTCCAGCTAGTATTAAGTCAAAGCCTGTGAGCAGTGGCCATGGCAAACTTAGCAGCATGACAGGTTAAGGGTAAGAGTCTCGGTTCTGTGGGGACATTAGTTAACACTGTTACACGTGGGTTTTTTTCATAATGCTTATTGCCTTTCCTCAAGCCCAGTGCTTCATCTATTGCCTGTTAGTCTCTTCTTGAGAAGAGGTAAAAGGAGGTTGAGGGGACTGAAGTTGCAAATTGCTTAATAGAGACTTAAGTTTCAGCCCATTCTCATCTGTTGGATCCTTAATATTTTCTTTTGTTTCATTTCACTTAATAATTAATAGTATGTGCTGTACACATCCATTGCTGTGCTCAGAGTATATGTTTGCAAGTATAAAAATGCTGAAGTGTAGTGTATTTGAAGTGCTGGTGTAAAGCAGTAATTGATTGTGTATATGATAATGTAAAGCAAAAGCACTGCCTGCTGTGGAACAACCAAATATGTCACTTAAGGCAAGATCTCAACCAGTGTAGAAAATACTCCTGGAAATATTTTAATACTACATCACATAACCAGATGCACTAGTTGTTTGAAACAATTATCGTAGTAGTAGCCAACAATTCATGGGGGAGTTGTCCATGTGTGTTAGTCCTCCTTGCTGGTCCACAGTGCAGTGTAAATGTGAAATGTCATTTTACCTTGGTGTTTATCTTGTAAGAAGATATTGTCTTTGTTTCCCCTCCTGTTTGTTACCTACTGTAACCTTCCTCACTGGATGGTTTCCTCTAGGGTGTAAGACCTCTGAGGACATGGTGGTGGAACTAAAATATAAGGACTGTCCTAAAGTATGCTGTTTTTCTTTGGCACTGACATCTGATCTGTTGATCAAAACTTCAGTTGTGCTGAAGTTCTGTGTGTGCAAAATAAATGCCAAAGTGTTACATCTGGATCATTATCAAGTATGTTCAAGTCAGAATAAACAGGCAGTGAGGTTTGAATGACTTTTAATTCAAAGTAGTTGGTTATTGGGTCTCTTTAGTTGCAAAACGTGGTATAGCAATAGCATTTTGTTTCTGGTGCTTCCAGTAACATTGCAGAGTAAAGCAAAATAGAAAATCCTGTCCACTTTAATGATGCTTAGTTTGTTTTGAGGAGCATCCTTGCTTTCAGAAAAAATTTCACTGAGTTTCAGCTAGGTTGTAATGTGAAGTGATGGACTGTCTTGGTGGCAGATTCACTATCTGCTGGTGGGTGACACTGTTAATTGTACTGACATATATGTTGGTTTGACAGCTCTCTAAACTGGTGAAATTATATAGGTTGGAAATACACATAAAGCCTTTTTGGTTTTAAAGGAAACAAAATAATTCATAGTTCCAGTTCAGAGAACAGCTAAAGAAAGCTTGTGCATTGAGAAAGAAGCAACCTTTGTCCCAGGGTGGAACGAGAGTGAGCAGTGGAGGAAAGATCTGAGGCTTAAGATCTGTTAAGATGCTGATAAACTATTTGCATAACCACAGACTAAACCCTGCATAGAGAGGACATCGGTATATGCATGCACACGACTTTTGAAATGAGAATCTGAGATGTAAGAGAACTTAGTGGAGCTGTTCTGTGTTTTCATGGTTTTATCCTTGCAAGCTAAATGCAGCAGGACAGTGAATTTGAAATGGTAGAAATGTAAAAAAGGCTTCTTTTGCATGTAGATACAATTTGGGGATGTTTGACAAGCTTATTGAAGATTATACTCCTGTTAAAAACCACAAACTCTTTGCTTCCATTGCTTTTTAGCTACCTGTAGTTCCTGCTTGTCCTGAGTTGAATTTTCTCTCCATTTAATGCATTTAATGCTTACTGCAGGACTAACGATCCTTTCTTTTCTAGAGTAAATTGCTATGTATTAGTATAATTATACAGCGAGCTTTTGTTTTGTTGCTCACATTTCAGTAGATCAGCAGTTCTCCATAGACTTTAAATCTCTCTCCTTCAGCATTGCTTTGTGAACTGCATTGAGCTTTTTCAAATCTGACCTGCATTTTTACTTTATACCTTCGGAATAACATGGGTAATTTGGATGGTTTTGACCTGAAATTTCTGGGTAGATTTTTAGGATTGCAATGCCAGCTGATTTTTTTAATTTTTTTTTCCCTTGCCCAGTATGTGTGTGTACTGAGTGGGGCAGGGTAGGAAGTTCCTCCTGCTTCTATACTAGATTATCCTTAGTAGCATTGCAGGGAAGAAAAAATAAATGGTTTGAATTTACTGCAGTATAGACCTGTAGTCATGATCATAGAATCACAGAATGGTTTGGGCTGTAAGAGGCCTTTTAAAGGTCATCTAGTCAAACCCCCTTGCCATGAACAGGGATACCTTCTGATGATGAGGCATCCATAGCTTCTTTGGGCAACCTGTTCCAGTGTCTCGTTATCCCTAACAATGAATAGTAATAGTAAGAAATAAGTAAGTAATAGTAAGAAAGAAATGGAAGTAGTAACCAAGCATAACCTGCCCTGAATTCTCATGCAAAATGTAAAGAAGCAAGTAGAGATGGACTTCTTCTGAAAGAAGAAAATAGGAGATGGGCTTGGAGATCCAATTGCACCACCCATCCAGTGTTTAACTGGCACAGTTTTCGACAGGTAAGTATGACAGTGTGGTAGTCTGCCAGTATGAAGGTTAGAAGGTTAGTGCTGGTTCTTGAGCAGTACCAAAGTTTCTCTTACCTGTTCTGATGAAGCATACTTCATCAGAAGTATGTGAATTTAATGCATGAATTTTGTCAAGAGAAATGCTACAGAGCTGGTGTGCAGCCCTTTTAGTCTCTGAATGGGACAGAGCATCTGCTGAGGATGATGTACTTACTATCTTTTGCGTTCTTGCCTGTACTTTGAGTGTAGGGTGGTTATTTGTGCTCACTCATGAGTCCTTTCCTTTCAGTACTTCTTGACTAGTTTCAAATGCTGGATTCCTGCACTGTTCTCAGGGATGTGCCCTTCCTGCAAGGACTTGGAGTGAGATAAAACCCTATGCTCTTGAAGCAGAAGACGGAAAAGTTGTTGCAAAGGTTCTTTTGTTGCTAGCTCATTCATGATCTTCAGTTCCTCTTAGATATTAGTTGTGCTTTTCTCTACCTACAAAGCCTTTCTGTCACCCTCATTAAACACTCTTAGCTGCTCATGCTTTTGACAGACCTCAAGGAAAGAAGCAGCACTGCTGTGAAGAATGATGTGGTGGAACATTTTTCACATACAAGAGCAGCAGAGCTCTCTTCCTGCGTTTGAAAAGCCAGTACTCTTGGTTTTATAGTGAATGAGCTGTTCCAATCAGCTGGAATGAGACTTTCTTAATATTTTTCTCCCAGAAGCTCTGCTTTTGAGTCTGCTAGAAGTTGCTTTTTTGTTTTTGACACATACTGGCACTTAGGCTATTGAAAGCCTGTTTTACATGACAGCATAATAGTAAATTTTAGTGAATGCTTTTATAAAACCTTTCACAAGAGCTGAGATTCAATGCTGTAATTTTTTTTCTTGGCTTGTGTTTCAAAGAAATTGTTTTCCAACTTCTTTGAATAATCTGTAGGGAAGCAAAACAATTAGAAGATCAACAAACAGGTGCTGATCAAAATAGATTTACAACGGTGATATAGAAATCTTTTCCTAAGAACTGATTTATTGCCGAATATAAGTATTGTTCCCTGGTACTCAAATACTTGAGATGATTTTTTTTTCCATATATTGGAAATATTGCTGTAATCCAGCCCTGTACTTAATGACAGAGTTGGAGTGTAAGTAATGGAACTGAAGAGTAAGCTTTTAATACAAAGGTTATGCAGTGCCCATTTCCTTATTGCCATGAGGAGTTGAAGGGAGCTGCCCCAAGCTGGCATCCCTAGCCTGCTCTGCCACTGTTTTGCTAGACCATGATGATGGTGTGGCTGGGGAGAGGCTTTCTGGAACTCTCCTCCTAACACAGCAGTTTCTGTTCCAGAGGCTTTGCTCTGTGGGAATTCAGTGCGATTGTAACTGAGAATAAAGCCTACGGGGAGTATGATTTGAAAAAACTGAAGTTCAGGAAGATGATGGTGATCATTCATTAATTGAAAAACTTTTTCAAGTGGTTTTATGCAGCATATCATACCCTAAGTAGAGATGGTTGTTGCTTGGGGGTGTGTGTTTACTGCTGTGGTTCTTAATGCAGCTGGTAACTGAAGGGGAGGTACAATTTCTTAGAAATCATGTGTTTTCTGTAAAGGATTAGTGTGTGGAGACTTTGCATTAATAGCAAAGGTGTTTGAAAAAGTATGTCATTTTGCAAATGGTCTGCATAGCCAAAGCACCAGAGACAAGTTTTTTTTGCCTTTTAAGTAGGCAGCTCATTGGCAAGTTAAATTATTTTATCCCCTTAGGTTATAGTATTGTAAATACCTGTGTATACAAGCTCTTAAAATGTAACACTGAGAAAGCAGTTTGCTGGGTGCACTGCATGTACAGCTATTCCTGCTGCCCCCCAGCCAAAATACTATTGATTGAACCATAAACATATAATAATGGGTTTGCATGATGAAACCCTGCCTAGTTAGTTTGCCATTAGGTATTACTAAGGAGCTCTAACCAGGAATGCTGAAGGCTGGAGAGGTTTCAGAAAACTTCCACAACTCTTTATCCACTCTTGGAGTGGTGAAATGTGAAAAAGTTAATTTGGATCTGGGAAGAGAGAAAGAGGCATATCTTAACAGGGTAGACTTTCTGATAGCAGATTGATCACTTCCATGCTGCCCTATGCCACAGAACAGTGTCTCGGTGCTAAGTGTCCCAGTACCAAGCTTAGACTGATATAATTGGGCTGATGTCTGAAGAACATCAGCCATGATGGAACACATCTCCACAGCTTGGAGGCTGGGGAGGGTAAAAGAGTCACTCTGTAGCCCTTTGCCACCTAACTCTGTATTTGACAAAGCAAGATTTGGACTGCAGTGGGGGAGATCCGAGGAGCACTGTGTGTCTTATCCACACTGTACCAGTAATGAACTGTAGTGTTCTGAGTGGGTGAGGATAGAAGGAACTCCAGTAGCCCCAGTGTGCCTTGCTTAACAATCCGCTGCAGGCTCAGCGCCCAGACAGCTCTTGCTCCATCCTTGGCTTGTGCACTTACAGTTTCCTTTTGCCCTGCAGAACCAAAGCAGGCAGGGTGCTGTTGCCACACGCACACTGTCCTCAGTCGCGTGGAATGCCGCTTTTCCAAAGCCTTCATCGTGTGTGTGGCTGCAGAGTAAGTGCTATGTAATTCTCAGACCTGAAGCTGGTGACGCATGGAGATAACTTTCCCCAGTACTCATTGGAATGTGTGGCTCTGTATAAGACACACTTTAACCCTTGCCTAAAGGCTCCAGTGTTGGAATTAAGTGACTGGTTTTCTTTTTCTTTTTATATAATTTTGGTGCATTGCATGTTTTCGTTCAAAGACTTAATAGACAATTTTCTTTGAGGCTTAAATTTGGAGGACTTGCCATCAGTTCTAATATGTTAATGATTTTAAGTAGAGTTTCCAATCAAATGCTTGTTCAGTTTTAAATTGAGATTATTTTTTATCTGGCAGAGTTTTTAATTGCCATTCATCCCTTTAAAAAATGGTTATTCTGCCTTTTTTTGGAAACAAAATCTGATCACTGTGGTTGTACAATTTCTGAAGTTGCTCCTTCAGCAAGTGTCTGGGAAGAGTGTTGGCCCACTTCAGCTAATTGTGTCCTACCTGTCCTAGTGACTATGACAAATTGTATCAACTTTCCTGCACTGGGGAGGTGGGGTGATGCGGGGGGGGGGCGGATAAGATTTAAACATAGATTTGATGCAAAGGTCTGCTTTTACTTGATAAAATGTGGTGTGGTTTGGTATGAACTTTGACTTGCTGTCAGCAGCACTGTTAGCTTGGTATTTTGATGCATAGGCTGTTTCTGAGGGCTCTTGAGTTGGAAACTCCATGCGGGTATGGGTAGAGGATTCTGGTTCATGTCTGATGTTGTATGTGATCTTTCTTCTTGAGAGCTCAGCCAACTCTTCTGTGCAGTTACTCAGTTCAACCATAATTTTTTTTTAAAGTTATCCCAAAATAGTAAGGCATACATCAGCCCCCAGCATAATTCATGACTACTTTTTTTTTGGGGGGTGGGGTGTTAAGTGGAGATACACTGAATTGTGAAAAATGTTGGTCCTATACCATCTCCCACCAGTGGGCATTTATGTGTGACAATTCTTGTACAGCCACTCAAACAGTAAACTTCAAACTTTTGCTGATCTCGAGGCAAGAATGCAGTGGAAGTAAGGTGCTAAATGTTTTATCCCCTCTTGTCCTTCTCATAATTCTGAACCTCTTTGGCCCACATCCCCAATATTTTTTGGGAGGAAAATGGATACAGACCTTTTACTATGAGCAGTGTTTGGAGTTCTCACTAGTAACACTTTTCCCAAAGGGATGGAGTAGCAACTTGCTGCAGAAGATCTCATTTTATAGACAGGAACTCTGAGCAGTTAATGCTGTGAGTTGTCCTCTCCTAGAACTTGAAAAAGAGAGAGAAGGGAAAAAAAAAAAGCTAAAGATAACAGAAGCATCTATTAATACTTCAAATCATAACTCTCCAAAGGAAGGCAAAAGCAATGGACAAAGCTATGTATGATGAGTTAGTAAGACATCTAAACTCTGGAGTTATTAGTTAAACATGGGAGGAAGTGGCCTGGCTTTGGAAAAAAAAAAAATGCTAACAGAGCACTACTTGAGATTTGGCTCTGACATATCCCCAATGATATGAATAGGGTTCTTCTGTTGCAGCACGTAAGCAGGATGAGAATGTGAATCTACTACAGCAGTTGGTGAAAACAACATATGTTTAATTTTATGAAGACCTAGACAGATGGTGACCCATAGGATAATTATATAACAGCCAAAATTCTCTTACATCTTTTTATAATATGTGATAATTACTCATAAGTAGCCAGTTGCTGAAGTCTTTCTCCATTTCATAAATAGTACAGGGACCTAGTTCATAGAATCATAGAATAGCTAGAGTTGGAAGGGACTTCCAGAGGTCATCTAGTCCAACCCCCCTGCAAGAAGCAGGGACACCCCCAACTAGATCAGGTTGCTCAGGGCCTCATCCAACCTGGCCTTGAACGTCTCCAGGGATGAGGCATCCACCACCTCTCTGGGCAACCTGTTCCAGTGCTCCACAACTCTCACAGGAAAGAACTTTTTTCTAGTATCTAATCTAAATCTCCCTCCCTCTATTTTGAAACCAAAAAATCAGTCTCACTTAAATTCTTTGTGAATGTATTTTTACTTGCTCTTTCATCTCTAGTCCTCCCTTGTTCTTGACAAAAGGTCCAACTGATGTGTGCTTCTCTCTAATCAAGTGAAATAAAGCTGAAAATGTCACCTCTGCCTTACATCTGCCTTTTCCATGGTTATTTTCTTTCTATCCATGGTCTCCCTGCATTTTACACCCCATGTCTCTGTTTGAAAGGGTTAACATTCTCTAAATAAACGAGTTACTTCCTTGTGCCCCATGGTCTGCCTTGGGATGTACAGAATCAAGATATGTTTTCTGGGAGCTGCTGGCTTTCATCCAAGTTTTTACCCTCATTTCTTCAGCTGTCCTTTTGGGTGTTCTTGCATGAATCTTGAGTAGACAGGGAAGTTGTGCAGATTGCTGTAAGAAAATTTTAAGGATCAGAAATAAGCTAGAAAACTACTTCTGAGTCGTCAGTGACTTTGAACCACCAGTGGCCCTGACTGATCTGACATCAAGACAAACTGCCTGCTAGTAAGGACTGTTGCCTTTTGAGGTTTTTCAGGGATGGATTTAACAATGTCGTTTCTTCCCTCTCAAAGTCTAAGTCTTTCAGTATCCAGTAGTTCACAACTCATCTGCTTTGTGTCCAAAAGGCAGTTTTCCAGCAACCACAGGTTGCTCCTTGACTGGCATGATCTTAAAGGAAAAGGACAGAGAAGCTTTTTTTCTAGCTTTGATTGCATCATGTTCATGCGGATTTCTCCTTTTCCAAGGGAAGGTAATATGCAGACCAGATTCAGTTAGGGGTGATGTGAAGTAAGTAGACTGGCCAAGATTTGGGAGATGTTGAAGCGGTGAGGGACAGAATTCTGCTAAACCAGTATTTTCAGTGATGCTAACAAAAAATAGAAGCATTTATTGACCGCTGGCCAATTTGTCTGCAAAGTGTGGTGCTTATTTAAAAGCCTCTTTATGTGAAGCTATATCCCTGCTTTCCCCAAAGGAAGCATTGATAGCTTCCTTGCTAGTCATGGACCTACACCAATCAAAACAGATTAGGGTTTAAAGTAGTAATTATAGGAAATACAGCAGCAAAGTACTTGAGTAAATGCCACTGCAGTTTCTCAGCTGGAGAAGTACTAACACTGAGTTCCTTTGGGACAGACTTCATTCTCAGTGGTAGATGAGTCAGTCTGGCCCTTGACAATTTTATTTGAGTAACTTACAAGAAAGTTCCTCCTACCAAGAGCAGCTCTACAGGACTGCGAAGTAGTAGAGGAGCTTGTGTTAGCCAGGTCATTACTCTCTCAAACTCTGGAGCCACTGGTGTGACTCTATGCACAGAGTAACTTTCTTTCATGCTGTTTTACACAGTGTGAGGCCCAAACAAGTCCTCTTGAGCAGTCAGCTGGAAGCTGATCAAAGACTTGCTGGGGCTCTATTGTGTCCGGGCAAGGGTCCTGGAAGCTCTGCATCCACCTGTGAAAGTACAGACTGTTTCCTCTGGGAGGGGCCCTGCGCTGGAGCAGAGGAAGGGTGAGGAGCCTTCCCCAGAGGAGAGAGTGGCAGAGACAGTGTGTGATGAACTGACCACAATTCCCCATTCTTCATCCCCCTGTGATGCTGGGGGGGGAGGCTGAGGAAGAAGGGAAGGTTGGAGGGGAGGTGGTTTATGATTTGTTTTTCTTTCTCTTTACTTGACTCTGATTTGATTGGTAATAGTTTTCATTATTTTTCAGAGCTTTGCTGAGTCCTTATCTTGACCCATGAGCCTTTTGTTATATTTTTCTCTCCCATGTCCAGCTGAGGAGGGAGAGTGATACAGCATCTTGGGTGGGCATCTTATGTCTAGCTGGGTTCAACCCACCACATCTGTGGTCAAAACTTTGGTGATTATCTATTAAAAAACCCTGTTGATTTCTTGATCTGGATGTGAAACCTTTGTTAGGTTGCCAGGACCCTTGCAGGATGGTAAAATCCCTTATTTTTGAGGTCTAAGGTATCTTCTGCATTAAAACTTTAGCATGTTTTTACATTATACATTTAGGTTTTTAGCTCCCTTCTAAAGACTGTTGTCTTTCTTGGACAGTGTGTGACCTGTTAGCTATAGAATCATTCATTCTGAAGCAGCAGTCAGCTACTTATGACAGTTAGTAGGGTGCTGTTTGCTCCCCTGTGTAAAACAGCATAGCTGCTTTTAATATAGTTGACAGGTAGATTACCCTTGAAGCCCTTCCAAATGCTTGCTAGTTGGCATAGAAGTCCTTGCTTTAGAGTTTATGACAATAAAATTGCATCTTCTCATGGTGAGTCTCAACTTCTTTGTTCAGCCACCACCTGACTTTTTAACCCCAGTGCTCAGTGTGGTTTGTTGTCTCACTTGTTTCTATTTGCATCTACTAGAAGCAGTGGGAGGTATAGTGGGTGTTTAATATTCTTAGTCAAGGATTAAAAACTGTATTACATGGAAAGGCAGCGAGATTTCCTTCTTGGGCCTAAATTACTTTTTTGCCATTATTTTCCTGTGTTGTTTTTTTTTTCTCCCCCTCCCCAGTGTATTGTCAGGACTGGTGAGCTTTTATTGAATGTCTCTTCAGTGATATTACAATATGACAAAAAAATTTCAAAACCAATGATATAAATAACTGCATTCCCTTTATAATGGAGAGGTGCTCCTGATGTTTTTTCATGTCCTACTTAATTTTTAGTATGTTAAAGTTACTTCAGTGTGCTCAGTCTTGTCCTTCTTTTATATGAAGGTTTGGGGTTTTTTGGCATGTTTTATATGAAGCCCGTTCAGGAATTAGATGTATTTTTTCCTGTATTGAATCAGTTAGTCATTCTGTAACTTAAGTACTGCTTGTATATAAATGCAGTTGCAAAGGCACATAGTTTATATTTGTGAGACTAAATAAATGCTGTCTTGTTTTTGTGATCAGTTGGAAACCATGTTTGGGTTTTTGGGTTTTTTTTTTACCCTAAAGTTTCCTGAATTACTCTTGCATTATTTACCTGTTCAGTGTCTTAGTGTTGTGCCTTCTCATTTGTAGGTTTTACGGAGACATCTGTGTTGGGGAGTAGGACAACTCTTATCAGCAGAAATGACTGTTGGCTGTTCAGAGCCAGTGTACAGACCCTGCTGCCAGACCTGGGAGCAGGATAGGACCACTAGAGATCTAGCAACCAGGAACTTTTTTCCTAGAATTTCCGGACCTGAGCTTGCCACTGCTACAGCTTTCGTGTCAATGATCTTTTAACACAAAATGGAAATTGCACATCTTCTCTTGTTGCTTAACGTGCTACACATACTAATTAAATCCTCAATTCTTTAGTTGTTGTACATGCCCATTAAAGAACTTTGTGATGCTGAGTTATTACTTATACTGGCAATTGTTTCCCCTCCTTATGATGAGCTATCCAAGTTCAAGAAAAAGTTGATCTCTTATGTATTACAAGATGCCTTTCTAATCTGTTAATAAAAATACCAGATCCCCGGTAAGATCGAGTGATAAAATCACTTGGCAAGATTAGTAAAGTGACAGCAAGGTTAGTAAAGTGACAGCAAGGTGATTTCTGATATTGCCAGTGCAAGCCTTGAAAAATACCAAGACCTCATGATATGAGAGCTGATATTTAGTCATAATTTAGGCCAGTATTGTGAGAATTTTTGACTACTAGCTTTCATCTTTTTTTTTTTTCCTATGGACACTGATTAGCCAATCAAAACTGAGGAATCTCAATGAATAGTAAGAAAGCTGTTGCAAATGCTTGTTAATGTTGGAATAGCCTTAACTATGCTAGAATAATGCATACATCTATATATGCATTCATATAGACATATATATATGTATGCACATTTTAACATTACCTTGTATCACAGAAATTCTTCAACACTTATTCTTTCATTTTATTCAGCCTGTTTTGCTTTGTCTTGGACCAGGCTGGGGATTTTTTTTTTCTTCATGAGTTGTTTTTTTCATTGAAATGAGGGGAAAATCCTGATCATTGTTATAAATACAGCTGTAGCAGGTATCTGTTTTGTTGTTAAACTGTCCTTTCCTTTCTGGTAATTTAAATGTGATCTTTGTAGTATAACTGAATGGATGTGGGGACTGCATGCAGAAGAAATGAATTGAGTGATAAAGCAGTGTTATGTTGCAAAATACACAAATATTACTCAAATATTCTGATGTGCCTCTTTAAAAAGAGTCTATATATTGTTGATCATTTGTAGTGGAATGACTGAAGACAGATATTATGGTGAGGTGCATGACAACTGCCAGCATTTTGCAGTAGCATATTCTCTGATTTCTCCAATTTGTGCAGCTTCTTTGCAGTAGGAGTCAGACCTTTTAAAAAAGTGTAAAAAAAAAAAAAATTAAAAAAACTTCTAAAAAAAATCTCTACTCCAGGGCAAACTGTACTAATATTTCTTCTATTCTAGACCACTGTACTGCGTGGAAGGTACAAGGTTCATGAGAAAGAGCTTATGAATGGCAGGTAGTTGGGATGTGATTTACACACCCTGAAAATCTGTTTAACAGTCTTAGGCCTTTAGTGCTCATGATTCTTAAGTGGATCTATTGTCTGTCACAGTTGGAAGGCAGAGGCGCTTACATCATCAGTAAGATGCTAGTTTGAAGGAATAAACTAGCCACTTTCCAACCTGGGAACAAAAGTACTGTCATCAGATTTCCTGAAGCGATCATTGGCAGTATGGTAAAAATTAAGTCTGTTATAGTAGGGAAAATATGCAGATTTAAACAATGATACTGAGTGGTGAGGTGTAAAGGATTATCATCCTTAATGTGCAATGCTAAATTTGGGGTCGTCGTCTCTTCGGTTTGCACTGGTTTATCTTGCTTGCAGAACCTTTCAGTACATTCAGTACATTATTCATGTCACAAGAAATATAGCTTTCAGCTCAAAGGCAAAGAATGTGTGTTCATTGAAGGTGTGGGAGATGGGGTGAGAGGTGGCAAAATAATTACAATGACAGCTTGTAAGTTGGTCTATAGTAGCTTCAGTTATACCTTTTACAAGGATGGTTTGGGTTTTTTCTCTTTTTCCAGTGTTTGCCTTTCTAGAATTCCTAACCCCATCTTGCAACTTCTCGCTTGAAGATGCAAAAAGACGACTTTGGAAACAGACGACTTCTCTTATTTGTCTGTTGACAACAGAAAACTGCTAGTAGTTTGTTTTGATTGAGGTCTTTAAAGAAAGCTTATTGAGAGGCTGGGAACAAATCATCTCATTGCGTGAGAGGACTAAGAATTTCAGGGAAGAATGTTTAGCTAAGCAAGGAGTTTTAATGAACTGAAACTGTAGAAGACTGTAGGAGAGATAAAAGCAAGGACAGGCAAGATAGGTGCATAAAAGCATCCTCTGGGCATTAGGGATGTTATCAAAGGCCAAAGCTTAGTTGCAGTGCAAACTAGAGACATGAAGGTTAACAAGAAAGGCCTCTACAAGTTATACAGTAGCAAAAGAAAGTTTAGTGAAAACACGGGGCTGTTGAGTAGGGAGGCAACTTGTTAATGGATCATATGGAGGAGGCTGAAGTACTGTGTGTGGTTTTGGCAATAGGACAGGGACTCATCAGAGAAACTCAAGTGTTTTATTCTCCTCCCTTTAGAAAGCTTTACTTGATATCTTGTCTGAATCTACCTTGCTTAAATACCAGCCTATTGCTGTTAGTGTTGTAGACACAGGTTACAGGTTATTCCTTTTTTTTTTAATGCAATTATTATCAGTTTTCTTTGTGTTTGTAAATAAATATCCTAAGCCTGTTCATTCTCTTTAGGCCAGAAATAATTTCTTTGCTTTTTTAGATACTCTAGACAATCCATGTCTGTGTAGAAGTGCCTAAAACTAGATACAACACCCAGCTAAGCCTTACAGTGGCTAAATATAGCATAAGGATTACTGTCTGTATTACTCCCATTTTAAAGCTCCTGTATGAACCTTGTGGTATTTGTGTAGTAACTTTAAGCTGAATGAGTCAACAATATACAATTTACCACAGGTCTTTAAAGCATTTAATTTTTATAATTACACCCTTTCAGTGAGGAAGTAGTGTGAGACTCAGCAATTGCTTGAGAGGCACAGAATTGTTGTGGTTGAAATTGCAGCAGTGCTTTTCTGTTGCTGTCCTGGAGTGAGGAAGACTATGTGGAGTGGGAGGTACTCTGGAGAAATGTTTGAGGGTGGGGGTACGGTGTGTAGCCATACATTTGGGACTTTTAAATTTGGGCAGAATTTACTTGCAATGAGCCATTTGTGTAGTCCTGTATTGGATCCTTCTCTGTGAGGAGCTTGCATGTGCTTGGTGGTTCTGTGCACCGCGCTTCTGTGCTTGGCTGCCGCAGCTTTCGAGCAGCCCCTTGTACGCTGTCCACACTGAAGGGCTCATCTCATTCCGACTGAATCTTGGCTCTGTCTAAAGAAATCTGGTCTCGTCCTATCTGCTAAGGAAGACCTAAACATGTTGTTTTCATTTATCCTGATTGTTTACAAAAATACTGGATTATGGGATGTGCCATATTTGAGTTTACAGGATGTGCCTTCAGCAGATAGAACTCAACACCTCTGCTTTGGGTTTGTGTGGCAGTGTGTGTTTTGTGGAGGGGAGACATCTACAAAAGGCTGCTAGAAGCTTCCTGTAGAGTCAATGCCATCCAGCTCCAAGAGGGACACACTGGTGGTCAAGGCTGAACCTTGATGGTGGCAGCACCTCTGGGATAAATTATATAAGAAGGAAAAAAGAAAGAACAGCATCTTTTACAGTCAGAGAGAGGAGTGAGATGATGTGACAACTTTGCAGACACCAAGGCCAATGAAGATGGGGGGGGAGGAGGTGCTCTAGGCACTGAGATTCCCTTGGAGCTCCTGAAGATGAGGAAGGCTGTCCCCCTGCAGCCCATGGAGGATGATGGAGAGCAGAGATTCTACCTGCAGCCTTAATTATTCAATCAGCTTTTTTCCTCATTCCTGCTGTTATCTAGTAGACTCACTAAAACTACTTTCCCTTGACTTGATAAGAGTTTCCTAATTCAAATTCCTGCAAGACTTGCTGGAGGTAATGGGGCCCTGAACAGGTACAAGAGAACTTGTGGGTGGATATTGCTGTAAGAATAAAATTTTTACTTTGTGTGTTGACATTAATTAAAATGGCTTCAAGTGCACATTTCACAGCTGCTACGTCTGTGTCCTCAGGGAAACCTTTTTTGATCAAAATGCAGTGGGTGTCATGTAAGAACACCTGAAGTGCAGTCTTGTGTCATGGAATAATAAGAATAGTCTTCCTAACATCTGCCAGGCTCTATTTTATATAGAATATAAAGACAGCTGTCAGATTATTTTTTATTTTTACTAGTTATGTTTGTTCTTCCCTAAAAGGAGAACAAGAAGCTACTATTTGTTATTTGATTTGATTCAGAGCCGTTATTGATTTTAGGAATTTGATAAATATCTGTGTTAATGGTTACTCTACTTTTTCAACTGTAGCAAAACTTGGCAGAGGTTTGCATTGGTACATAGCAAACATGAAAGAGCTGGTGGTCATGAGCCTGTGTTTTGATTCTGGTCTAGTTGCAAAGTTAAAAGCAGCAGGTGCCTAAAATCTGTGGTGATTGTTTGATTTGTTTCGTTTTTTCCCCTCTCCCCCTTTTCCTACTGACTCCCAAAAATACTTTAGAGGTCTGCAAAGGAAAGGAAAAAAAAAAAGGAAAAACACTTAAGAACACACTATATTCTGAAGGTTTTACAAGAAATTTTTCAACTCAATTTTTATCTAATATGATTTAACTACCTTGCCAATTCTGATGTAAAATTTACTTTGTCTTCTTACTGCCGGCAATCTCTGGGAAGCAGTAAAAGTTTTTGAGTGGAGTCGATCTTTTGGAAGAAGTTCTACTTCTGAAAATCCTTTTATTTGAAAATATAACATTAATAAATAAACCAAAACCTACCTAAGCAAAGTACCCAGTCCTCAAAATAGACCAATAGAATTCTAATTTGAAATTTTTTTTTACACACAGTAACCATTATGATTGCATGGGAAATATTTGGTAAAAATGATGTGAAAGTAGTAGTAGCCGTTTAAAGTTGATAATTAATTTGGAAAACTCCAGTGAGATAATGTTATTAGGGATTAAGTCTCTAAAATGTTATCAGAGAATATTAAAGAATATGTTGTCACTGGACATATAGGATATCATGTTGCAGGGCACGATATGGTCACTATTTTTCTTTGTTTTTCAGGAGGAGCTGATTAAAGCTAGCTGCTGCTTACTGGCATGTTGGAACAAGTCTCTCCTTGTTTATTGACTTTGTTTTGGTTTTTTTGTTTTGGTTTTTTTTTTTTTTAAAGAATCCCAGGCAGTGAGTGTAATTGGCAGTGGAAATGAAATGGAAGGAAACTGCAGACAGGGATTTTGTTCCAAGCTTCATTTCATAGTAGAACTTGCCCATTTCTGAGAATTGAGTGGACATGAAAACCACATGAGGAACAGACAAGATAATGGGTAGCTAGTACTGCCACAGTGAGAAATTTTAACAGGAACTTCTGCACACTTTTTGAGGTTTTCTTCAGTTTTGATGTTGTTGCTGGTATCTTTTCATTGACTTGGCTGGGTTCTACCTGTGTTCTTGGCTCTTGCCAGGTTTGGAGTGCCCACATTATGTGATGTCCAAGGGTAGCAAAAATATTTTGGGGTGAAGTTCTTGGTTTAGGCAGCACTTCAGATTAGTCTAGGCCGGGGCAGGGACATGCAGCTTGTAGCAAACAAGCTTAGTGACCTTGCTCTTCTAGGATTAGACCTTAATTGTGTTGTTCCCAAATGCACTTTAATTAGGATGGGCAAGGAGAAAAGGAGGTAGACAGCACAAGTCACCTGAACTCCCTCTATCCTGGTTTTTATGTTGGTTGCTTTTTTTTCTTTGCCCTTTGCCTCTTGGGCTTTTATTAAAGGGAAAAAAAAAACAACCCCAAAACATGTCTGGCTTTCTCAGACAAGGCAATTGTATCTTTCAAAGTATAGCTGTCTGCTGTGACTAAATGATATCAAAACAGCCTTTAATGTCCTGATGCCTGTGACATTGTCAGGTGTGAATGGTTGGTAAAGCTGCTGTTAAGTTCATTTTCTAGTGGCATTTAAAACAGGCCACTAATAAATATAGGCCTCTGGATTTTTCCTAGATCTTTTTATCATATGGCAACAGTGCTACTCCATTACAGCTGCATTTATCTCTGTCTGGTAGACTTACTAAAATCTATCAAGCAGTAGATTCTTAACCCATTGTAACAGTGTATGGCTAAAACTGAATGAGTGTAGGCAGTATTGCTAAAATGAAACCTTTGCTAAATGCTTTTTCACATGCTGTCTTTTTTCTTGTACATTCAGTATGTTAAAGTGCAAGAGAACCAACAATAATTTGGAAAAACTTCAAATCCAGTCTTATTTAATTGAACAAGAAGCAACAAGTGTTTCATCAAGAAACAAGGTGATGATAGGAAAAACTGAGGCACAGAAAGGATGTGACCTATGTGGGATCTTGTGATCTGTGGAAAAAACATGGTGACAATGCTGGTGGTGTAGCTGCTTATCCCACTGCCTTGTCAGCCAGCACTCACTCTGGACTACTACTTCCTAGGTACTCTTGATAATCAATTCATTACATAGACTGAAGGTTGTGGTTCTTGTGGACTTCAGGGTGGTGAAGCTGTCATTCCTTCAGTTTTTCATCTAAAACAACTTCAGGTCTTCTGGTCTGGTTTCTAAACTTCTTTATAAATTTGAAGACTAGCTTAAAATGAGAAAATGTTAATTTATAGAAGTGTTTTATATCAGATTATAATAAGCAGGTCATTAAGCTGTCATGGTCTGTTGTGTCTGTGGAACTTCAGAGACCTTTAATCAGCAGATTATTAACACTACATGGGTAAACAATCTAGTATGTCAATAAAAGTTCATGGCCATAGGAAATACTAATAAAAGATTCTGATTTCTGTTACTACTGGTAAAAAAGAAGCTTATATATGTTTTTGCAATTGTATTTAATGTAGTGCTTTGGCAGTATTTTATTTCTAAGATCAGTGAAAGGTGAAGAAAATGGTACCTTGAAGGTCAGCCCCAAGGCAAATGTAGCCGCCAATATTCAATTTTGCTAAGCATGCAACAGTTTCCATATGTTGAAACACTCTTTTTTCTGATTTTTTTATCTTCCAAAGTTGCTTCAAGTTCCTTTGACATAGTAAAGATTTAAACAGTGTGTTTGTAATTTTCAGCATGTTTTTTAAAGGTCAAAAAATGTAAGAGTTTGCTAATGTGCAGTATAAGCATGGTACAGAAGTTTCAGTATAACTGAGTGCATCTTTGAATACGTAGAACCAAATAGCTCTTGCTTTGTAAATGTGTTAGATGGTCTTGGATAAAGAATCCTCATCTGTACATCAAAACAAAATACGTTTTGCTCACCTGCCCTCTCCCAATTAAATGCATGAGAGCACCTAAATTGGAGGGATTTCAGAGCCTTTCTCTAAAACCAGCTACATTCCTCCCAAGCTCAAGGCTTGAGGACTGAGGTCGTGATACACAACCCAGAACTGAAAGGAGCATCTGGATAGTGTGTGAGGTGTGGTGGCCTGAGCACAGAATACAAGTACAGATGGCTGCTGTTACTGCAGCTTCCCTGGAGTTTCAACAGCAGGCTCTTGTTCTTACACAGTTGACATCTTTTATGTTTCATATCACAGTGAAAATTAAAACAAATGTTTGGAACCAACAATGCTTAAACAGAAGAAGCTACAGCCATGGTCATGGACATGTCTGTGACCATAAAAAGAAATCAAACTCAACAGAACCAACCATGCTCCTCTGTGTTAAAGACATTATCTACTTAGGATTTACAGAAGTCGTTAATAATAGTTGGAAGGTTATTTTTTCTCATGTTTAAACTTGTTGAAAGCACTCAAGTTATGTGTTATAAGTGCTACTCTTATTTTGAAGGAAAATGTTTACAATTTACTGGCCTAATCCCCAATTAGCTTAATTTGGTGGACAGATAACATTGAATAATGAAAAGAATTAACAATTAATACCATTAGATAATAATTTTAAATATTGGGTGAAACATTCTAAAATATTAAATGGAATATGGGAATACAAAATAGGTTTAATTGTAGTTCTGTTCTTCATTCAGCCAGACATAATTAGATACTGTACTTCATGTCTTAGTGGTTTTCTCTTTCACATCAGTTTTACCAGAATCCTAGCTGTAAGTTTATAAGAGGGCTTGTCAGAGTTATTAATTTCAGTGACAGAGTAAGGCAATGGTGTGTATATATAATGAAGTAGATATTAACTACTTAAGTAATGGTTTGGAAGAAATATTACACTTGTTAGGTATTTTTCTGTGACTTGTAAAATGTGGTAAAAGATCTCATTACCACAAGCTCTTTGTTTGGTTGGGTTTTTTTCTCTTCTCTATAATGGCACCAATCTACTGCTCCTAATCCCTCTTTGTGGAAAATCTGAGGGGGGGGGGGGGGCGGAAAAAACCCCTGTAGTACACAGTTCCATTGAAGCGTGTCCAATGTTTTGTAACTTGCTGTAAGAATGTATTGTGTTCACTCAGTAATAATTCAGTGAAGAATTCCCCACGTGAAGTCAATCAACACTTCTTGGTCCTTATTAATTATTGGCTAAGTTGCTGCTTTTTTTTTTGAATGGAATTGAGCAATTCGTACGAAATATCAATGGAAATGAGTTTCTGTGCTGTGTAACACACAGCTTGTTCAAAGTATAGTCTCTGAAAGGGATCAGGGATAATTTGTCTTGTGTAAAAACTAGTGACTTTGAGCTTGTACACATGCTTCTGCCACAACTCCTAGTCTTGTGTGAGTGGAGAGTTGATATGGGGAGTATATGAGTTTGCTGCTGCATAAGAGTTTGGTTGGCACTTTTCCAGTCAAAGCAGCCAGTTGATGTTAGCTCTCAGGGTGAAAACCAAATTTATTTCCATAAGGAGATTTTTCTAGGCAAAAAGAATATCTGTAGACCTATTTAAAACATATATATTTTGTTCTAAATTTGAATAATGGCTAGCTAAACTATGTCAGGTTTGATAACATGATGGTGTTGCTGGCTTATTCTTTTAATAATAAGTTTCTAATTTGAAAATTCAGGATAAAAATATGAAAGGGAAAATTGTGGCACAACAAGAATTCACTTTAAAATAACGAACAACAAACCAACGCATTATTTCTGAATTGTGAGATGGATTGTACTGCATATGAAGTCAGGAGGCATTGGTTACTTTAGCAGAATACTAAAATAAGCCATTTCAGAAAACAAAGGGCATCCACTGTACTGCTTCAGGATTAGTGGATGTTGTGTAGGACTCGCAGTGAAGCGTGTTGGTCTTGAGTGTCAGCACCAATGCCCACAGGTTGGCAGTCTTACCATGGGTGTGGAAAAATGGAAGCACGTCATTTCTTGATGAACACAGCCTAAGCCTAGCTCAGAGTCTTGCTCAGTGTAGAAGTCACTCATTGAGTACAGCTCACCTCAGATTTTAAAGATACTATATTTTGTTAGTGGTATTTTAACTTGTTTTGCAGGGTAGTATGTTGACTTTGATGATGTAGTGAGGTATTTTGCTCATGAGAACTTCCCTGGATGCTTACCACGTAGTTTACCATGCTGTGTTATATGCACTAAGAATAGCAGTAGTTTAGTGTAATTCCAAGGGGTCTTCTTCAGATGAGAAATGTCATGGTTATTGAACACAGGAAGAAAAATCCTGACTTGTAACTGCAGTGTAAATATTGCAAAGAACTAGGACCTATGTGCTCGAAAGAAGGAAAGGGGAGAAGAGTCTGAGGTCCAGGAAGTATATTTTTAATTAGTGTCTTATTGTATTTAGTCTCTTACAGTCCAAGACATATTCTGATCAATATTATGATCAAAATTTTATTCCTACAGAAATATACTGAAGTTCTGATTTTGCATGTAGTAGTACTAGTATCTCTCACTGACTTGGAAGGCTCTACATCGGGTAGGAGAACTTTTCCACAAAGTTCTAAGTGCATGTGGTCAGTCCATATGTATATGCATTTATTTGTGATGATTTTATCTGTATTATTGTCTGTCTTGTATATATCTGGAGTAATGGGTCATCTGGATTACTCAGCCCTTGGTGATGGGATTTGGAGGAATGAATTAAGTAGAAAGTTAAACCGAGCTCGTAATTGTATTGCTTCTGTCAGTTAAGATTGACCCATAGAGTAGTCATTGTCTTACTTTGCAGATTTCCAATATTTTTAGCCCTGGCTTATGGAAAGGCTGCATAGCAGTGCAGTGAAGGAGCAAAAAAAAAAAATCCTTTTTCCTTATTGGCTACTCTAGTGTAGAAGACACATTATTGATGAGCTTATGGTCTTTGGTTTTGCTCCCACAGCTATCGGTGACTCAAATGGCAGATGTAGGAAGAGCACCTACTGCTTAAGTATGTGTTACACTAATCAGTGAAGCTGTTGGGAAAGATGTTGATGTATTTAAGCATATATGAGAACTTTCTTATGACCCAAACTGGATCAAATTATTTCATATCTACTGGGAGCCAAGAACTGAGATAATTCTGGAACCAATGACAGGGGAATCTGTATGCCTGATACCACCTTTTTTTTTCTCCAGCGAAATTGTGATCTGTAAGATGCCATAATTTTGCAAGAGGGTTAACAGTTAGAAAAAATAAACTGAACTGCTAATGCACTTGGTGAAAGAATGCAGAAATATAGGTAGCTGTTCTCAGATGGCAAAGCAATTTCAGTTGCAAAACTGATTGCTTGCTTTTTGAAGTGACAAAGCAGATCTGGTAAGTCTGGTAGGTATTCTCATTAAAATTTGGCATTCTAAAATAAATTTTTTTGAAGAGGAGACGAAGCAGGTGGCTTTGAATACAGTGGTACTATTTTTAGCCTCCTGATTCTCTGATGTGAATGGCATCTGAATTAGGAAAGCTTACTGGTTTAGCGTTATGTGGGGTTTTTTGTTTTTTGTTTCCACTTGTCAGTTTAACTACATGTATGGTAATAAATTGTTTTTTCTGAAGTCAGGTGCTATGGACATTACAGTACTCATGGGGAGAATTTTTAGAAGGTTCCAGTAGTTCTCAGATACTGTTAAAGTCAAAAGGGAAATCGGAGAGAATCATGACACGATATGTTTGTATATCTCAATTTTTGTGCATCCCCTACCTGGCCAGCTAACCATTCCTAACATTTTCCAACATTAAAAAATAATTTTATAAACTTTATATTTCCAGTTCTATTATATATTTGTAGACTGGTAATAGATGTAGTGTCTTATGGGGACAGACAGTTGGCTCAGCCAGCAGCCAAAACCAGTCTCTCTTAGTCACTGGAAACATTGTGGAGTGTGGGCTTTCTCCTTCTGCTACTTCTTTCACAGCTCCTGCCTCCACACGGCCTCATGGCTGATCAGAACCTCGTTGTTTGTGCATATATGTGATTATATTGGTTGAGAGTGCAGGGGCTCGTTTTGCAAAGTTCCTGTAGCACATCCTCAGAGATCTGTATCTCATCAGGAGTTGTGTAGGAGAGGCAAGAGTAGGAGCACTGAACAACTCGGTGATAGACTACACTGACAATGTAGAAAGCTATGGGATAGATTTGTTGTCCTGCACTGTTATATAAACATTGGATATATTGACTGTAATGGCAGGGCGTGAAAGCAACCCCTTTCCTTACTTTGGGGTCTAACACTTCAGCACACACATGGTTTTTCCTTGTGTTCCGCCTGAGGCAAGACCTGGTGGTGCTAACCACTATATTAACTGCGGGAAAGAGGAAAAGCTATTGGTGATGTCTCTAGGACTTCATGCATGGTGTTGCCCTTTCTCTCTCTTTTCAGTGCCCTGAGGGGGACTGCTGTAGAGTGTAATTGTTTGATTCGATGCGTTGAGCGAGGATCTGACGCGCCACCCTGCACTTGTTTGTTCTCTGCCCGGTTGGCAGCGACAGAAACCGAGCAGAGGTCATGCGAGTGCAGCCAGAATAGCGCAGCAGTGCTGGGAACGCAGAGACATTACACTAGGCTCCTTTCATGCCTTCTGTGTGAATAGGGGTCAGTGCTGTACCAAATGTCATGGAATTAAGTTGTGATTCTTATGGAGATGCATCTAAATGGCACACACACTGAGGAATCCCACCTGAAGCTGGAGATACAGCTTTCTGGACAAGTGAGAAGGGCTGACCACAGATGGTTGAATGGAAGGTTCAAGTGGAAGAGTATTGGTGAGAGTGACTTTGGGGCAAAGGAGTCGTGGGCCTGATCCTTGAAAACCCTGCACCTGCCTTTTGTATGAAACAAGCCAGGTGACCTACCAGGAAGACCTAAGTTGAACAGTGCAACAGGGAGCTGTTGGAAGGTGTGTTCCCTAATAAAAAGCCTAGCACCCTGAAGACTTACGTGTGTTACCTTGTACACTTCAAAGGGTATACTCGCTGGGATGCCTTGTTCTCCGTAGCATTGTTTAGGTTAAAGTATAGCTGATGAACTGGTAGTTTTATGCCCACAGGCCTGGCTACATACTAAGTGTTATGGAACCATGTCCTGAGAACCCAGTTTCATGCTGAGTACTGATGGGTCACAGTGGGGTTTCAACAGGAGCTGTAATGCTTGCTGCTGTAGCTCATACAGCTGCGTGCTGCTGGTGTTGATGTGACATTTGAAAGAAGAGCCCGCAGTCATTTAGCGGGCTGTGACCATACTAGTGGTTCTGGACATCTTAGACGTTTGAAGACATACGAGACTGAGGGAAAATTATAGGAAACAATTATGTTCTTTCTGAGAATGTTTTATTAAATGTCACAAATCTTATTTTGCCTTTCAACATATTCCATCAATTTGCTGGCTTGCAGACTGATATCTACAATTCCAGCTTATAGTTGATATTTTCTTAGTGCTTAAGTATATGATACTGTGTTTGGCTTGTTAAATTCCATTCCATCTGTATATCCCATATGTTCAGCCCTCCTACTGTTCCAGTTTGTTTGTGGTCACCTTTCTTCTCTATGTGAAGGAAAGGACGTGAGGTACTAGTGAAGGATTCTTGCTGATAGCTCCACAGTTGTGGTGACAGTTTGTACAGTTGTCTTGCTGAAGACTTCTCTCTCTGGGTAGCCTAGTGCAGGATTATTTGCAGTGTTTGTGTATCAGGGAATGACCAAATTTAAAGGTCTCTTCCTGTCTCCTGATAAAGAAAAATAATACACGCTCTGAAAGGTTTCTTATGTCTCTGTAGTGGATGAACTACAGCTCAGGCTAATGGGGAAGGTCCCCAGACTGAAGTGTTTTGAAATTGGAGGCAAGCAGAGTGTTCTGGATTTTCCTGGGCATTTTAGTCAAGGAACAAATAACTTGTTTAAACAAGAGGTCAGTAGATGAAATTATGGAGAAACAGGGGAAAAAAAATAATTTGCATTTACTTCATGAGAGTTTAGAATTGGCTACCAAATATACTTGCTTTTAAACACCAGCAGGGCTGAAAGCTGGAGAAGCTATGTTAGACTGGTTTTCTTCCAAATCCTTCTCTGGGAAAGACTGAGGTAGTGGGATCTGAGAGGTGAGGCCCTGGCACAGGCTGCCCAGAGAAGCTGTGGCTGCCCCCTCCCTGGCAGTATTCAAGGAAAGGTTGGATGGGGCTTTGGGCAATCTGGGCTAGTGGAGGGTGTCCCTGCCCATGGCAGGGGGGGTTGGATCTGGATGGTCTTTGAAGTGCCTTCCAACCGAAACCAGTCTGATGCTGTGATAAAGCATGCCACTTGCAGCCTTTCAAGATGTCTCATTCCCTCCTGCCTGTGATTGCCTTGGTTAGTGGCTGGAAAATGGAACTGACATTATTGCCTTTATCTAAAAATTAAGCAAGTCTTTTTCAGACAAGATAAAACCTTCCATTTTCCAGATAAATTATTTTTTCTATGTAATGTCATGCTTGAACTTTTGTGCTGCAAACTTTTTCTGTGCTAGCTTGGATTCAGATTGCAGTGCAGGCATGGAGGTGTTAGACTTGGTTTAGCAGTTTGATATTGCACACTTTCTTTACACTTATGCTCAAGTTTTTACCTCTGCTCTGCCAGAGTATTTTATTTACACTGGTGTTTTTAGCAGGAGTTAATCTTCTCTGGTTAGCAGCTGAGATGCTCCTTCCTTCCTTCCTGTATAAATGCATCGTTGGAATAAGCTGTTATGGGTAGTGGGGAGTTACTCCTTTAGGAAATGAAGCCTTTTAGGCAACATTGAGAAAATTTTGTGTGTTGCGCTTTTGCCTTTGTTTCCGTCGCAGGCTTATTAGGACACTTCTTCCTTGATCTCTTTCTATTCTTGACTTCAATATAGTGATAAGTCTTATCAGGGGTGGTCAGGATGCTTTCTGAGGCCCTCAGCCTGGTGGAAGTCTGCTTTATTCAGTTTCTGCCCTGATGCATTGCTATTGTGTAATGTTCCCAAAACAACACTGTTCCAACGAGATTTTGTGGGGCTTTTAAAGGCACAGTTCTTCATAGTCATATTGTCTTCCAGTTGACCAAGCCAAATGTAGTGGGTTTCACCTGGAAGGTTAGAGTTGAGAGTATGGATTGAAGAGGTCCCTTTTGAGATTGTGTATGGTGGCTGTTCCATGGGAAACAGATGAAGTTGTTTAAATCAGTGTTACTGATGGCACTCGGTAGTCAAAAGGAAGTGCTTTCTTTTTTCTTGTTTTAACAAAGTCCAGCTGGGCATGGAAACTTACCCAGTATTCATATTTTTATGATTTAAATGTCTGCTTTGTGCTCTTCATATACCTTGTGCCTTGAAATTATTCTGGGGCTGAGCCGACAAAATGCTTTTACTGTGTAAAGAGCTGTATTTTCTGGGCTAAGTTAAAATGATGAGTGAATGCATAAAGTCAAACCAAATCCTATTCTCTCTGCATGGTGGTTGGTTTTCTTGGTGGTGTTTTGTTGGTTGTTTCTTAATACCCTGTTTGGAAACTGACATGGGACATGATTTTATTTTTAAGTTCATTCTAACATTTCTAAGGCTTTTTAAAAATGGTAGCGAGGTACTGGCCTCCTTGATAATGACTATCTATAAGTAAATAAGGTGGGACCTTAAAAGCAGTTGCTCTGCTTTTATGGATAAGGGAGAAAGTGAGACTATCTGGTTGGCCCGTGCACCCTCTCTTGCAAGTCATCTTTGTAATACCAGAATACCACCTTCATCCTGGAAGAGTGGTAGGGAAAGGCTGACTGACTGCAAGAGCACAGCTATCCGGCACAAGGATCTTAGTGAGGCAGTGCCGTTTGCTTTTTATAGCTTTTCTGTTACAGGGCCATTTGCAGGACAACTGCAGTTCTACATCCCTCAAAGAAACTTTCTAATCCTTGTCTTCCTGGTGTTCTGTTGGGAGGGACAGCAGGGATCAGCTGATGGTGTTTGTGTAACAGTAGGCAAAGGTAATGAATTCTTCAGGATCTATGGAAATAATACAGTTTAAAGTGGCAATAAAACCAGGAATCAAAGTTTGCACTTAGCATATTAGCATTTTACATGATCTAGGTGATATCACTCATACCATTGTTCAAGCTGAAATTATGCCAGACTAGGCTCTGTTGTTGTGAACTGGAAATTTTGCAATATAATTCTATTTCCTTAGTATATTTCTTCTTAAAACAAGTTTAACACCTCAAATATCCATCACAGGGCTTTAGCTGCAGTTAAATCTGCAGTACAAGTCCAGCAAACGTGTGGGCAGCCAAGCCTCCCCATACTGCCATATCATATAAAACATATGTGATTTGAAGGGGCACCTTTGCAGAAGTAAAGAGAATTTTGCCTACACGTTTAGTCAAGCCCCCGATGCTTCTCTTGAGAATGACAAACAATAGAGGTGCTTTTGATGTCTGGAAACCAGACAAAGGGTCAGTAGTCTGTTTTGTTTAGACAAGCAGCTGGTCCATAGTAGCTTTTTGTTCTTTTTCCTCACTGCCAAATGGAATTTATGCCTACAAATAAAACTTTCAGGTAAAACCACATAGCAACCATTTGTTGCCTCTCATTTGTACCATGACACTTCTCAAAAGAATTTGAGATCACAGCTTTTTTTCTTTGCCCCCTGCCAAGTAGTTTTATTGCAGAAATGACAAATTGATGTCAACTCCTACAAATTCTAATTTATTGGAAATTCCAGTAGAACTAGAAATAACCTTTTGGTGAAGGTAAGATGAAATAAAGCTATTGTAGAATTTGCTGGGAAAAGTTCTGTGTGCACGTGCAGGTTGGGTGTGTGCTCACCATTTGCTCTGTATTCACTCTCTTTGCTGGTTGCTTTTTTTTAAAGAGTAGTAGTCAGCTTAGCCCAAGCTTGTCTGTAAAGCTGGTGGTGTTCTCTTAGCGTGCCCCACTCTCCAGATCCGTTCAGACTTCTCATGACTCCTTTATCCTCCACATGAGCTCTCTGTGAAGCAAATAGACCGCTGAGTATAGTCCATTGAAGTGGCCTGGGATGTGGCAGCTTGTGTAGCTGGGATAGACTTTGGGACTCCCTCTCTGTAGGCTACAAGCACGTCTAGAAGCTGAGACTGCTTCATGGAAAGGAAATGCTGAGTGTTCAAACCTGCGCTGCGTTGACAAGCCCCTACCTATTTGTGTTTCCTGTCTCTGCACTCTGTATGGTCTCAGCTACTTAAATCAATTGTGTAGGCACTGTAATTGCTCATGTCTTACTAAGGAAAAAGACTATCTCAGATCCTTTGTTTGCTGTATTAAATGCTGGAATTAGATATTACCATTTCACTGCTTGCAGCTGAAATAAGTAAGCAATTGTGTAGTTTCACAATGCTCTGCTATGTGGGGGTTTTGTGTGTGTGGTTATGTTGGGCTTTTTGTTTTGGTTTTAATTTCTGCTTTTAATGTAACAGTAACTTCAGAAAAAGAATATGAAGACTGTTGGGGCTGCATCTAAATAATTGCCTGAGGTGGGGTGGTTTGGGATGAATGAGATCACAGTGTCAGGAGAAGTAGAGCTTGAGGAGGTCTTGCTATCCTTTGGCCTGGGAAGCTGCTAGCCCTGGGAAACAAGACAGACTTAGAAAATGACCCATTTGCAATACTGTTTCCAGACACTGTGCTTCACTCCAGCTTGAAGCAGAACATGCTTTATTTTCCTTTTACTTATTTATTTTTAATGCAGGTCAGCAAGAGGAGACTTGTGTCTTTGCATTGTGAGATGAGCTAAGAGCAATGATTAGGGTCCCAATATAAAAAGTAAAATTCACATTTCGATTTTGGGGATTCTTTTCAGTTCTTATTTTCACTTTTCAGTTTTCTGCTGCTTGAAGTTGTGTGTTAAGCCCATACTGTTTTCATACTGATACAGCACCACTTACATAATTTTAGGATGGTTTTAAAAATAGAAACTGACTTCAGGCAGAGAAGCTGCAGTGGAGAGGACTGAGCCAGAGATGGGATGGTATTGATGAAGGGAACAAGGCTGTATTGGAAAACTAGAGACACGTGGAGCACTTAATGTAGGTCAGAAGTGAAAGTGAAAGCAGGGAAGTGATCCATGGCAAGTTGTGTGTAGTAGAAATTCTCAGTCTGCCTGCATAGTCTTTTGAGTTCAGGGAGAGCAGAGAAAGAGGGGATCATGAAATAAAGGCCAATAGGGAATGTAAAGAAGAGTAGCACAGGAGGGATAGTATCTGTGAAATGAGTGTGCCAAAGTGACAGTGAATGATGATGATCTTACTTCAACGCTGTAGGCTTTTAAATGTTTCTGTGGGGCGGTGGCGGGGTATTTACCTTCGAGGTCTTTTGATTTTTGTGTGGGCCTGAAAAGGCATTTATTCTAGGCAACTGGCTAGATCTAGAAAAAAATAATAAATCTTTAAACTCCAAAAGCTTTTATTGAAGAATTTTACAAAGTGGCTGCTATGTATAGGTTTTGTGTGCTTCAAAATATGTTCCAAATAAAGTCTTTTCTTTAGACAGCAGGATCTGAGTTTATGGAGTCTCGTTGTGAACTTGGAAAGAGTTAAATTTATTTTATCTAGCCTTGAGGGGAGTTGCTGCTCACAAGTTGGAACAGGGGGAATAGGTTCAAATTTATCCTCCTTTTTCCATATTTCAGTATATCGGTTTCTGTGAACAAGAGGAGAGGGACTTCAGTCTTCAGGGACTCTTGCTCCAAGCTGATTGGCAGTGCTTACAATTGCACCACCAGAAAGCAATAAAATAAATACAAAGAGCAGCAGTAACGGAAAGCAGATGTCTTGCTTTTGCAATTAAAGAATTGGAGAAGGCAATAAGAAAATAATGGCAACTGACACAGTGTTTGAAATGGGAGGGAGTATATGTATCTTACTTATTTGTCAAACAAAACAGAAAACCCTGAACTGGTGAAAATGAAAGATAGATTATCTACCTCGAAAGATGCATTATCTACTTTGCTTTGAAAGTAGTGATCATATTGTTCATTAGAGAGCATCACACTGTGTCCTGCAAGATGGGAGAGACAGCTTTTCTCATTGTGTTCTTGGGTCTGTTTTTGTACTTCAGATGATTCTGTAAAATCAGTCATATCTCTAAGGTGAGCAAAATGTGTGGAAACTGGGAACTTTTTTCATCCATGTCTGTGCATTTTGTATTCAGGAGGGAAAAGGTAGTACTGTATTTGTTATCTGTGAAATAGTTTATTTTTTTAAAAGCTGCATATAAAATGGAAATAGATTTGACATCCTTTTAGTTTATATTCATTCTATATCTGAATATTGCTGTGAACCAAAATGGTAATTAGTCACCTACGCAGTGTCTTCACTTCCTGGCTGTAGTACATGGAGTTTTCCTGTGGGTACTATCTCCAGGCAAATGAGAAATGGGCTTTAGGAGAATGCATTCTTTGTAAGTATTAGCATAAATATGTAAATATCTGTGTATGCTTTGAGCGCTTTGCCAGTCCCACATATGTTTAGCCAGATGAAAATGAAATGCTGTAAGTTTGTGTTGAGACTGGAAAATTTATGGGAACTGGGGTGGATGGAAGGAGAGGACAGACTTCTGGTACCTAGCTTCCCTGTGATAGTGGTCCAGGTAAAAGCTGGAGAGAAGACATCCTCTCAATGTTCTGTTTGATAAAATACTATCTGGAACACACATTGGTGACATGAAGGGAAGAAGAAAACATGTTAATTTCTGGTTTGGTGCCCTTTCTCTGTCAGGGCTACTTAAAAACAAGGAGGCAATAAAACCACCAACAGAGTCCTTTGTGCTCAGACACAGACATTAAGTTGCTCTTTGCCCTGCCTTAAAAAAGCAAAAAGACTGATATAGCATAAAATACTTTGGAGAAAGCAGCGAGTATTCTGACTTTGAAATATCTCGAGTGCTGCAGAGGAAGTGTTTAGGGAAAAAATTGTTCGTCTGGGGCTTGAGTCAGTTAGGAACTTGTCAGTGCTGCTTTATGTGTGTACAAATCTCAGAAGTCCTGTGTTTTCCTGATTGTATTTCAGGATGTGAAATATCACACTTCATGTTGTCCCAGTCACTGCTGTGCTTGTCAGTGAAATACTGTAGCACCTTGTTGTGTTCCCGTGCTGTGCTGGCCTGCATCGCACAGAAGGAAATCTCACTCTCTGAATAACCTACTGCACACTGCCACGGAAGAAACACCAAAGTGATGCTGATAGCCTCCTTGCTAACACTGTGTGCAGTGTTCATGCAGCAGCTCAAAGCAGGGGCAGGTGAGAGGTTTTCACACTGAATGCAGGGCTCAGAAACCTCACCCCCCTCCCCAACACCAAACCAAAAAGATCTTGTGAGGAAGCTCTGGGTCTGAACTCAACATATTTCCGCCAGTGAGGTCGTATTGTCTCGGTGAAGATGAGATTAGGTTACTGCACTGTTTCTTCTGACACAAGTCTTTAATGTACCCACATATGGACATACACTAGTTTGGTTAATGTGCTATTTGCATAACCTTTTACCACTTGGCCTGTGGCTGTTGTACTTCTAGTCAAAAACTGGTGCTGAGTTATTTAAGAATGTGAGCTGAAATTAAAATTTCAGTATGTGAAGTAAGGACTCACAGATTTTTTTTCTAGTGCTTGCATTAGTATTTACCCTAGCAGCCTTTAAATGAAAAGCTGTGCTGTATGATGCTGTATCCCTAGCAACAAAAAATAGTTGTCCTCCATGCAGGTGAGGCTGGGAATAAGATACGTGCAGCTTGAAATGCTTGTTGATCAATCCACTCCTGAAAACTGCATGTGAACTGTACAAGTAGGGCAGCAGTACAAGTACTGATACACATTCTATTCTGTAAAGGTTGTGTGTGATTAAGAAGAGTCATTTCAACATGCTGCTTCAATGTTTGTGAAAGAAAACTTATGGCGGAGAAAGTACTACAATGTAATTTTTGTAAGGCTGTATTTCTCCAGAGGAATGTTTCAATATTCTCCTGCAAATTGTTTAAAAAAGAAGTATCAGGATTTTACAAGTTCTGCCCCAAATCTGGTGACCATATATAGTCAGGCTAAATGGTCTCACTAGATGTCTGTGGAGAATTGAGACTGTTTTTCTGAGTGTTTTGTAGAACTTGGTCAACCTTCTACCTTTTTATTGCTCATTGGAATAATTTAATGGATGTAAATGAAATTTTCCAGACGTAACTGAGTGTATGCCATCTCATTCTCTCCCCACATGCCTCAGATGTGAAGAGATTTTCTTTGAGGTTGCAAGCAAGTAGAACAAGACTGTCTTACAGACATCTGCAGAAGGGCTGCGAGATAAGCAGGATGTGTGTCCTGTTTTACTTCTGGTTCTAACAGCAAAAATACAGAGGGATTTTTGCTAAGCACTTTCAACTTTTTTTAGGCTGTGCAGGAATTTCTTTTATAATTGTCAAGAAAATCCAAAGCTAATCCTGGTGAGAGGTGTTAAGTCTTCTCATGAACATCTGTCTCCTGCCAGTGGGGATTACTGAGAGCATTCCTGTGTGCTTCATTGCCATAGCAGGCTGTACTTGTGTGAGACAGGCCTTTATAGGGCATGATTGTACAGAGGGGTTAGGTTGCTGGTCTGCCTAGCTCAGTATATCGTCTCAACACAAATTTGTCCTAGGAAAGAGGCATTACAGCACGAAGCATGCCAACAGTGATCTTTTACCAATTATAATGTCCCAATGAGCAAGAGGATAAAAATATCCTGAGCCAGCTGTGTCAGAATAGCTTTTCAGTAGCTATGGATCATCCATTAATTTATCTAACTTTTTTTTGAATGCCATTTAGCTTTTGATTTCTGTAGCATCCCACAATAAAGAGTTTGTGATTCCATCCTGAACCTTTTACTCCTGATGGATTTTGTCCATAGTTTCTAGGTTGTTTTTTGGGGTGTTGTTTTTTTTTTTTTATTTGGGGTGGGGTGTGTGTTTTGCTTTTCCACTCAAAAGGTGATGGTACAGAGAATTCTGTTTTGGGATGTGGAGAGGACTGAGCATTGTGTAATTCTTTGATTTTCTGGAAAACTCTGAGAACTGTTTCCTGTCTTTTGGTTTTTGTTTTTTTTTTTTTTTTTCTTGACAGGCTTGCCAGAAGCTTGACAGTCTCAGTTTCTTAGGTACTTCAGCTTAGTACAGTGCAGCTGGTCCATAAATTGAAGTGGGTTTGAGATCCATATCACTAAGTTACTTTTTGCAACCCATAAGGTAACATTACCTGTAAGTTTCAACTTCCCATGAAGGATCAGGATGCTTGGCTTAATGAAGCTAGTGGACCTGAGCCAGACTTGCAGCTGACATGTATGGCTGTTAAGTTACATTTGTATCCACTGATCACATTCATTCTAGTTTTCCACACTTACGCTTTTTAAAGCTATTTGTGGAGCATAATGTTTTATACCACTCTGCAAATATCAATTTGCTGCTTCTAAATGCAGTTATAATAATACAGCTTTTTTTTTCCCCACTCCTATTTCTTCAACCTTGGTGCCTTTGGCTGTGTAAGAAGGAAGCAAAAGAGCCTGTTACTGCATAAAAGAATTTAACTGCATTTGAAAGTGATTTGGAAACTTGTACATCTTTATATCAAGTTTCAAATAATCACTGCAGTCAGGAGGATTACACACACTCTTTTGGCAGGCTTTATAACCCTAGAAAAGCAGATACAGGTAAGATGGTCTTTTTTAGGCTCACATGATATATCACAGGAGGCTATACCGGCATTCTCAAATCCATCTCTTGTACTTTACAGACAGTTAATGCTGCTGAAATAACAGACTTTCCTGACCAGAAGTTCTGCTTTTCTATCTAGGAGAAAATTCCATTTATCTCGTATTCAAACACAGCCAAGCCTGTGATGGTTCCCTTTGAGGAATACTGGCTTGTAGTATTGTTTAAACTTATGGTCATGAACAAGTCAAAAAGAAGTTTCATTCCCAGTTAGTGTAGATGGGCTTCTGGGTGAGCTGGCTGGGTGCCCTTTGTCAGCTGGCAAAGCGCACTTGGGAAGTCACAGGGTTTTAGGGAACTTCAGGGTGTTGCAGTAAGCATATTCAACTCAATACTGAGTTATGCTTTACAGATGCTCTTATACTATAAAACTAAAGTTGCCACTTATATAAGTAAGAAGGAATCTTTCTTTCAAGTTGTGGACATCACTTCTGGGAAAGATTTTAAAGTTTATATTCCTGCCTCCTCCCACTTCTCAACAGAAAAACATTTTTGTCCTGTTTTGCAAAAGAAAAGTCATTGATACTTAACTGTTTACACAAATCTTAAGAGAAAAGTGTACTGTGTGCCAAAATCTGTGTTCTGCAGTGTGGAGAAACCACAAAGAAAGCCAGGGTTTAATGTTGGAGCAACAATGTTGGGCATTATGTGCCCTGAAACTACAGTGAAGATAGTTTTCTTTTTATCCAGTACTTAGTTTTTAAAAAACAGAGATGTAAGTTGGACAGATGGACAAACTGAGAGATGTTCTCAGACAGCCAGGTATGTTTTTCTTTAAACATTCTATGTGCTTGGTACCATGTGTTGCAAAATAAACAGTAGTTCCGTTGGGAGGCAGAGTGCTTATTTTGCCTCTTCTGCTTGTTTTGGTGATCCTTAGCATAGGTTTTGTATGGAAAACGTTTAGTATTTGGCGGGAGTGATGCACTCTATTCAGTGGAACAGAATACAGGAGTATAAAAAAATAATAGGTGCTCTTCTCTGTTCAGTCATGGAGAAAAGACACTCTTTTGAATTTGGTGATTTGAGTCTATTGGAGGAGAAAGGGGACTGTAACTTCCTTTACAAAATACAGAAGTGTTCGGTATCAGAAAGGTTATGGCTTTTAGGCTTTTTTAAAATTCTTACTCTTTTAGACTAGTGTGCTGATTTTGGCTGGGACAGAGTTAATTTTCCTCATAGTAGCAGGTATGAGGCTGTGTTTTTGATTTGTGTTGGCAGCAGTGTTGATAACACCGGGATGTCTTCATTACTGCTGAGCAGTGCTTACACAGAGCCAGGGCCACCTCTGCTGCTCAACCCACCCCACCAGTGAGTAGGCTGCGTGTGAACAAAAGTCTAGGAGGGAACACAGCTGGGACATCTGACCCCAGCTGACCCAAGCGATAGTCCATATGGTATGATGTCATGCTCAGCATATAGAACTAGTGTGAGTAGAAGGCAGTGGGTGAGGACATTTGGAGTGGTGGCATTTGTGTTCCCAAGTACCTGTTACTTGTGAAGAAGCCCTGCTCTTCTGCAGATGACTGAACACCTGCCTGCCCTTGGGAAGTGGGGAATGAGTTCCTTGGTTTGCTTTGGTTATATGCAGAGTTTTTGCTTTACCTATTAAACTGTCTTTATCTCATTTCACTCTTCCAAGACTCTTCTCATCCCATTGTGGGGAGTGAGCAAGGAGCTGCATGGTGCGTAGTTGCTGGATGGGGTTAAACCATGACAACTAGTATTACTATTTACCTCCCCCCTTGTGTTATATTTAAATGGCTTTCTGTGGATAGCATTTAAAAAAACAGATAGGGCATATGCATTTAAGGCTTCCTTTTTAATCGCTTTCACTGGGAGAGCCCTGTGAGAACAATTGTTTCATTCACGTGGTGGTAATATAGCAGTTATGTTTTGGTTGACTGGAATTTGAGTCTGACAAACTGAAAAAGAAACTTGCCTGCTGCTGAGGAACTGACACTGCATCTACTACTCCAACATACAGCATTTACAAATAAGCTGTGCAAGCTGTAAGTTCTTCTGGTTATATTGGTTGTGTTGTGAAATAAACAACTGCTTAACAACAACATAACTTAAAACTCTCATTAAGCCCTCACAGTCCTGGTGACAGAGTGGATGAGTCAATGTGTGCTTAAGAAATAAAATAATAATACTAATAATAAAAGTTCTCCTCTTGATACATTTTTATTTTTTCCCTTTCAGTTCCTTGGCATAGCATTTCTTGGGATTGGATTGTGGGCATGGAATGAAAAGGTAAGTTGGATGTAATGCCAAATGCCATGTTTTTAGTCTTTCTAGGTTTTTCCGTTGAAATATCAGAATAGTAAAATGCTGCACATTTGTGTCCACATACAGTTTCTACTGAAACATAGTCAAGCTTCTCTGTCAAATAAAACCTTGGCTCAGCCCACCTAGAGGAAGATACTTGGCATCTTTCCCAAGAATGCCTTGGCAAGAAATCATGGCTGACACTTGCACATAAAATAACCATTTCAATTCATGCACGCTCAAAGTGCAGCTGAGATAGTAGAACACTCCACTGAAGGCATGATTGACAGTGTGTGTCTGCTGAATGCTGCCTCCAGGATTGGAGAGAAAGCCTACGTATATCTGAGGGCAGCTTCCTGAAAATAAGCCTCCTTGCCTTTGCCTTAACAGAGCATGTTAATTGCTGTTCCTCTTAAATAATAAAACCCCACCAACCAAAACCAAATGCAAAACCAAAATAAAATGAGCACTGAAAGCCAAGCCAAAGCTGAGACAGAATATCTGTTGGGTTTTTTTTCTTCTGCAAATAAAACTGGCCATTCTCTGTTGCAAGACTGTAAAATCTGCTTGGAAATGGGAAGAAAAGGAGGTGGGGAAGGATTAAATATTTGTGAAACAGAGCCTAGTTTTTTGTTTGCCTGCTGCAGAAGTTGGGAAGAAGATAAAATATCGAGATGTGATATACAAAACAAGTCAGTATGTGTTGGGTTACTGGATGAATAGTTTGGCGCTCTAAAAGACAACACCTAAAATTAAAGCCAGAGATTCCCTTCCTTCTTTGTTTAAAAGACTGAAAATCATAAAACTTGGCTGATAACAATGGTGTTTTGGTAATCAGCTACATAATGTTTTCTTCTTTTTAAAATGAAGAACACTGAGTAAGCTACAAATTGATGTTCACTTAAGGCATAATAACTAGTGCTCGCAGCAGAACAAATAGCACGTTGGAAGCACTGGAGTTTTGCCACTCAAATTCAGGACAAATTTTGCAGGTTCAAAAGTGAGTTGTTAACTTAGATTCTACTTCCTCTCTATCTGTGTCTTGGATATAGAGAATTGCAAATAGTAGTGGGATATTAACTCTCAATATGCACCAGTATACTCCAATATACTGGCTGTGTTTACATGTCAGATGATACTTGTGTTGGATAGCTTGAATAGGCTTGGAAAGAGGTGCTGTGATTTTGGAATTTTTGTTTATTTTTTTCATTCAGCAAAGGAGTTACAACATGTTTTATTAAATGCTCAAATATTCATAGCTTATATCTATGCCTATACCGCAGAGAAGAACCTTATTTTGGAGTGGCTTTCTAGAAGAGTTTTGAGCATGTTTGTGTCATTTGAATAGGTGACATAGATGATTCCTCTTTAGAATGTATAAGCAGGTAAATGGCAAACAGCTACAGACTAGTGTTTTAAGTCTAAGATATACCAGTTCTACAGCTAGAGGGTGTTCTGGCAGAATAGTGGTTTGTTAAGTATTTCATATTTTCTATGTGGGAAAGCCCCCGACTCTTCTCCCACCCACCCTCTTCCTAGAAGAAAATAATCCAATTCATAATGGCTAATAGCCAGTGCCAAAGCTCATGTTTTTACTTACGATCACTTGATAACAGATGTCCAAATCTCAAACCACTTTTAGTCAGATCCTGAAAGTGGGAGAAAATGTCATGTTGTCATGTAGACAAGTAAATAGAACCACCTAGAGCAGTTTAGTGTGTATTAGCTCATTCTCCTTACATAGTAGGGTTTTCTACAGAAATTAATAAAATACTGCTTATTTTAAAGCAAAGGTCTCTCGTTAAAAATGAGCATCTGTCCCCAGCTACTCTAACTGCTGTGGTAGTAAACACTGTTTCAACTCATGGTAGTTACCAGCCAGAATGCAGTGTAGGTATAGCTGAGTTGCAGAACTCCTCAGCAGAGAAAGTCTTAGGTTTTGTAGCCAAATTATGGAAAAATTGACTTGTGTTAAGGCAACTTGAGACCTTTCTTTCACTCAGCTATCTGGAGGACTGGCAATGGGCAGAAGCTGCAGTCAGGAAAGTCAAGTTCCAGGTACTCATAGGCCCCATGCAGCTTAGTGGGGTGAGAGCAGATCAGGCACCTCCCAGACAGTTGTTGCTGCAGCTGGACTGTTGGAGGCAGAGGCTGAGTAGGTATGGCCTAAGACTGGAAAGATCAGTAACTTAACTGAAAAGCACTGTAGCTTGACTGCTTCTTGCCTAAGGTTAGCCTGGATATCCCTTAAGCATTATGGGCTGTACTGGAAGACAGAGAAGGATCTGGGGATCCTGATGTACATCAATTCTGACATGAGCCAGCACTGTGCCCTTGTGACCAAGAAGGCCAACAGCATCCTGGGCTGTATTAGGAGTGCAGTGCTAGCAGGTCAAGGGAGGGTATTCTTTCCTTTTACTCAGCACTGGTGAGGCCACACCTGAACCAGTTCTGGGCTCCTTGGTACAAGAGGGATACTGACATACTGATGAGCTCAGCAAAGGGCTGGCAGGATGCTCAACAGCCTAGAGCATTTCTCCTACAAGGAAGGGCTGAGAGAGCTAGAACTGTTAAGCTTGGAGAAGAGAGACAGCTTGGGGCAGTCTTAGTGTTTATAGCTACCTGAAGGGAGAGTGCAAGGAGTATGGAGCCAGGCTGTTTTCAGTGGTCCTTAGTAACAGAGGCAATGGATGCAAACTGAAGCACAAGAAGTTCTCTCTGAATGTCAGGAAACACTTGTGGTTACTGTGAGGGTGACTGAGCACTGATGTGGCTTGCCCAGAGATGATGTGGAGACTCCCTCTTTGAACATTCTCAAAGCAGCTGGGACGTGGATCCTTCCAACCTCAGACGTTTCATGAAGACTCTCGCTGTGACAATGAACTAAGGCTTTGTCAAAGTTGAACTTGGTGCTGCTGTATTATGATGGGTAAATACAAATTGGGAACTCTTTTCGGGATTGGTTCTGCAGAAGGATGCCTCTGTAAACTGATTTGGTGGTGGGGAAGATAATATCTGGCATTATTGGTTTGTAACCAAGATATCAGCTTGTATATACTTTTGCTGCTTCACAGAATCTCCTTAAGATAAAAAGGAAGGTTCTGGTCCACTTTAAAAATGCAAAATGTAAAAATCCACATTTTACAGAAGTCCTGTTTCCTGCTGGCTAGAAACAATTTGAGACAGATGCGTGGGTATGGTGGCTAGTTTCTCTTTTTGGCTAAGTTGGCTTGAATTCTCTCCTTTAAACTTTGTTGGAAAAAAAAACCACGCTATACAGTCTTGTGACCTTCCTTGCAGTCTTTGCAGGAAGCAAAAGAGCTCATTTGTCAAATAGCCAATAGAATTGGCTTGACAGCCAGTCAGCCAGCCCTAAACAAAAACTGGGAAATTAGTATTCTGAGTCATGAACCTGAAAGAGAGCTGGGGGTGGGGGCAATAAACTTGAGAAGAATAAAGCTATCTATACATGGGTGCACTATATAGCTCACAATCTCACAGTGTTTTCAGACATACCAGACTTAGGCTTGTACCATAAAGTTCATTTTTGGCAGCTGATTTCAACCCACTACCACCCCCATCCCAACAGTGACATGAATGTGGTTAATGTATAGAGTCTGTACTAAGCCCAAGCAGCTTACACTACCTTTACTTAGCTGCAGGGGAAAAATATATTTTGTTGGTTCTCTTAACCATATCAAGTAACTTCTTCTATTGACTCTTTTAAAAAATAAGTTAGACTAAACATCTGTATTCCTCCTTGGTTGTATATATTGGGTAAGGTCTTAAGGCTCACTGGGACAGTTTGCAGTGTGATGCCAGTAGGTACTTGGGAAAATAAGGTTCCTGGTTCTCTCACCATGTGCAAGAGATTTATATGCAAGAGTAGTGAAGCTAAGTGATGAGTTGTTGTTATGTCTTCTGAGACCTTAGACTGCGTGGAGAGGGAGCTTTTAGAAGGAAAGCACTGTTGTTTTGGGGTGTACATTCAGTGGGAGGTAGTAGATGTAGAGATATTAAAGGTGGAGGGGGAGAAAGTGCAGATCTATGGGAAACTTGTCAGACAGACTTAGTTCATGGATAAAGTTGACTGAACAGAAGAGGGAGAAGTGGAAGAGGCTACTGATGTGCTTAAGTTTGATTTTTAGGCTTTTCCTGTTGAATTAATATAACTAGAAAGACACTCCAGCTCTGAAGCCCAAACCACACACAACTTGACTACCAGTATGGCACTTCCGTATGCCAGCTTGGTTATTGTTAGGGAGCACGAACTCTAAATACCCAGTTTTAAGATGGACTGTTACATGTTCATATCAAGTGATTTAAGACTGCTTTGGTGTTATGGGACAGGCTATATAAACACCATTTGTCAGATCAAGTGTTTCTCTTGTCCTGAAAAAAACATTTGTTTTCAGGGGAAATAAAAAATCTCACTTCTTTCACTGTCCTAGTGAGTGGCAGACATCAGGGGGAGTGATATACATGTCACTCCATAATTGTTGTGCATACATGTCTATCACGTAGATGTTCTAAAACAATTGCTGCCAAGGCAACTGTGCCCATATCCTTATGGGCTGCTATGGGCTGAAGGACACCCAAAGCATGTATCTTGCTTCTAGGCCAGGATTCTGTGTGTGTATTTTACAGGACTAGGGAGGAGAGAGGATACTAGTGTTTGCTGTTGCATCTTTAGGTACTGAAATTAAAATTAAATGTATTATCTCAACAGGCTTTAAAAGAACTTAAATAGTTTTCTGATACCTTGTAACCATTAATACTAAAAGTGTAAAAATCTGTATCTTACATGTATTTTTGCCAGTTTTTCACCTATTGAACTCTGCTTCATCATAACAAGAACTCTAGGCTAGTTCTTCTCCTTCATAAACTGAAGTTCTGCTACTTTTGCCATTTGCTGTGGGAAATGCAAAACCTATAAAAATAAAGGAAATAAGGTTTGTAAACTTCCCCTAGTTTTGCTTGCAGAATCAAATTTCTGGAGTGGAATTAATTTGGCATGTTTCAGTGACTATTGTTCTGTTCCACATGCTCATTCAGATGTGCAGCATGGAGAAACTAGAGATTTTGTGACTAACAATGTAGAGAGACATTTTTTCATTTGAAAACCATACATTTGGAGATAGTTTTTTCTCATCACCCCCCTGTTTTGTTTGCCAGTGATTGAGTCCTGCAGATGAGCTTGTGGAAAGGATGATACTCTATTTACAAAGAATAAACATTTTAGAAGATCTTGTATTGCTGAATCTTTTCCATCTGCTTTTTTTTTTTTGTCCCTCCAGTAATGGGTGAGAACTGGATTTGGAGATCTCTGAAAGGTAGTACAAATTGTCCAGATGATCTTAGAAGGTACAAGACGGAGAAAGGGTGAAGGGTGCACCCTTACTGCTTTTCTAAGGGACTGTTGCTTCCTTATTCTTTGTTGATGGGATAAAGGCAAACAGTTGTGCAGCTAGAATATCAGAGGGGCATTCTCAAGTTGCTGTCTTCAAGAACAGCATTTTTCCTTTGCCTTGTTCTCTTGAACTACTCATGAGATCTAGCATGCAGGGTGGAGGGCTCTGGCCATGGAAAGAAGTGTCACGACAACAGAGGATGTATCTACTGGATTCAGGCATTTCTCAGTGACTGGTTTTCTGCATGTGCTCACATTGCCAGGAAGAGATGCCAGTTTTGCAGGAGCTTCTGGTGTACCTGTCTTGGTTGTCTTGTGTTTGTGATATGACAGAGGCATCACAAATGCCTCTTTCCTCCATCGTTTTGTTGGAGAAAATCCTACTGTTTCACCTGATTTCCTCTCTTGAATCCTGGGGTGGAGTAGGAATGTTAGGTCAGCCTTTCCAGTTTCATGCCTAGATCAGTGTGTCCTAGTAATTGAAGTACATTTTAGAAATAAAGGGATGTATTTCCTGATGTCACTTTTTTATTTTAGTTCAGTTATGGGTGATATCTTTTTTGCTTTGCTACCCCAAACAAAATTTGACTAGTGGTCAATGAAAAGGTTAAATAATAACCCAGTCACTGTAATGTTCCACAGGCAATTGAGGGTGGGGGAACAGAGCAAACAGAGGAACTGGAGACCAGCCAGAGAACGTGTCCTACTGGCTCTCCTTGTGGGACTACAGCAGAGGCCTGGATTGACGCCATCATGAGAAGAAAAGTATTAGAGCATGTACTTTGCACAAACAAAGTGTTCACTGCCAAATAAAGATTATGCACATGTGTCTACTAAGAAAGTAGTGTACCCCAGAAAAACAACCATACTTCTAAAATGAAAATGTGGGTTTAAGATGAAAAAAATAACTTATTTCAGATGCTAAAGTATTAGTAGTACTTACAACTGTTTAACATAAAGATTTGACTGGGCTGTTACAGGGGTGTTGCTGAGAAAAATGTTTGTAGAAAGCTTGACTTAAACAAACCACCTGTAAATGCTTTAAAGTCCTCCGTTGATCCAAGAGATCAGTTCTCAGTCTCTGTATATTCTGTGGCAGGGTTGGTCAACCTCTGGAATCAGAGCATATGTCATTGGAGGGTGCAGTGTTAGAATAGGAGATTCCTCATCCTCTGCTCAAACACCCCTGTAAACATTCCCTTCTGCTTTTGGCTAATGATGGCATGAAAACAGAATTGGTCAGTGCCAGGCATTTGTATGTCCCCGCCAAACCATCCCTAGAAATAGCCATTATGGCCAAAAAATACCAAATGCTGTGGTAATAGAAACTTGTGCTGGATAGGAAAAGTGTGTGCTGCCTTCTCAACAGTGTGAAGTGAGATAATGTTACCCAGTCATTGCCCTGTTGCTTGTAGCAAAATACTCTTTTCTTTCAAGTGTTGCGCTGTTCACTCTTCAGATGCCTGATTTATAAGTCTCCAGAAAAAATCCCCAAGACTGGAAAACCATATTTCAGCAGTAAGCAGCAATCTTCTATCAGACTACCTCTGTGCATCTCTAGCTGTAACCACAGAGTGCTGTCTGTGCTTGTCATTCCTGCTGCTAGCTATTGTTTTATTGCTAGAGCCTCTCTCAAGATTGTATATCCTGAGATGTCTCTCCAGAATACTGATAGCTTGGGATTCACATGCAGAGAGCACACAGAGTATGAATGAGAATTAGGCAGTATGTGCTTTGCACTCTCAGGATATATTTTGGGCTTATCCAGTCTAGGCTTATGATTGCCATATGTGGACTAGCAAAAGCTGCACATAAAGATGCTTTCCAAGGATGACAAACAATGGCAGATAAAACTTGTGTTGTTTAATTCCGGTACATGTCAGATCATAGCTACCCTGAGGATTTGGGGCCTGGAGGAGACCAGAGATTACATGAATGACTTTTGCCAGGGGACCAGCCAACATGGGACATGCCAGGGAAGTGCTTAGGAAGTCAAGTAAGGTGGGAAAGGACACTATCAGAAAGGCAATATATACAGCTGGTTCACTAAAGTCTTATGTCATTGTCTTTAAAAGGAGTGCTACAGAAGGAAAAGCAATAAATTTCTTTTTGCTAATTCTTTGTATTATTGCTAGCTCTTCTAAGAGCACTCTCTGTAAGTGTTGGCTGATTTTCACTTTGTTTTCATCCTTCATTTGGATTTTATTACTTTCATAAGGAAAGAACTAGATTAAACATAATTATTTGCTGTGGGCTTTTTAGTTTGGTGTGTTTTTTGTTAGTAATGCTTTTAAGAAAGATGCAGCATCTTATGAAGAGAGACTGAAATAACCATTTATCCTTCTTGGATTTCAAGTAAAATGATTGTAATACAAAGGGGACGTCCTTTATCTGGTGACTGTTTTCTCACTCCACTAATTCCAGAATCAGCTATTGTTAAATGAGTAATATTTGCTTTGGGGCAGAATTTTCTCATTTTATGGGAACTGTATAGGCACAGAAAGGAAACAGAAAGGACTTTAAAAGTGTTTGAAAAAGTCATTTTAGCAGTCTTTTTCCCTTGGGCAGAGCACATGTTTCCTGTCTTGTGTATGGCCAAGGCCATGACTTTTGAAAGTTTGTGTTAATGGATTATACTGTTTGTTAGTTGTTTTAGAAACTTGGTCTTTGATTTCTTTTCTGTGACAAATGTAACAAAGCAAAAATGCTAATTGATTTGAGGGCTGTAATGGGTTAGTGTTCATTTCAGCCTGGCTTGTAGCATCTCAGCCCTAGTTGGGTGTTGCCAACTGGTCTGCTTTGGTAGCAGTACTGGCTCAGAGCAGTGTTATATCTTGCCTTAACGTCTTTTTTTTTTGTCTTTCTGATGAATGACAATAGCACTACTACATATATAATGTAGGAGGAAAGTGATATATGTGATTTTTTTTTTTGTATTTTTTTTTTTCAACCCCCTCTGTCAGGGAATAGCCTCCTGTAGTAGGAGGGAGAGGGATCCAGTTTGAGAAAGCCATTCATGCTTTTGGCTTATTGTTCATACTTAAGGATTCAGTTGTTGTCATGTTTTCTTTTGCTTCCAGCATGCTGGTATTTTCTGAGGCTCCTTACTGTGTGCATTGGAGAAATTCACATATATTTTATCCAGTTTGTCATTGTCTGCAGAATTTAAAAGCTTTGAATGCTGTCTTTGTTTACTACCTGTTTAATGTCAGTTTTGTTTGGAAAACTATGGAAGTAATTGCAGACTGTGAAGTACTGTATTACAGTTACTGGTTACATGACTTTTTATTTTCTGTGTGGTCCAAATGGAGTATATGGGGCAAAGAAGGGGGGGAAAAAAACAAACACAGGTCTAAAGTCACAGTTGTGAACAGTTATCTGTTAATGATGCTACAAATTACTATTGGAAATGAGATTATGATAACTTCCTTCAAAATTATTGCTGGTTTGGGACTACTTAAAAGAAGCAAAGGGGATATGAACAGGAAAATAGGTTGAAGAACTTAATTCTGCTAATAAGGAGCTGTAGAGGTAAAAGTCTATGTTCTTGCTTTTCAAGCCACAGCTGCATTCGGGAGTACTATGAAGTGCTCAGCCTGGGTTCAGGCTTCTCTGAGGAAACTCGTGGAGAAATGTGTGCTCCAGCAGTGTGCTTTGTGACCTACAGCACCGAGGAGATGAATTGCAAAGTAATGAAACTTCAGCTTTCCTGCTGCCAAAAGGGTTTAGGAAACTAACTGTTCCTCTACAAACTCACTAGAATAAGGAAAACTTTGGTCTTGCTTCTTGATACAACCAATCTGTTCATCATCAGACAAACTTTGGTTAAAATGTGTTTAAAAAAATAAAATAGTTCCTCAGGATTACAGGTGTCACAAGCCAGGCTCTGCTTCTAAGGGGACAATGCTATCACATGCAGACTGTGCTGGCTGTCGTATCTAAGACGCAGCATATGTGGTTTGCAATATGATAGATGTAGCCTAAGGTAGTGTGAACCATCTACCAAGACAAGTATTTAAGTACAATACTGCCTTATGTCCTACTATGAGACCTAACCTTATTTTCAGATTTTTCCTGCTGATTAGTCAGTAGATTTATTTATATAATGAGTTTTTGGCACTCGAGATGCCTTAAGTTGAATCAGCCAAGTATCTCGCTTGTCAGAATTTGGTATGAAATTAATTGTTGCAATATGCTGCAACATAGGAGCTCACTTCTAATTTCTGTAAGGAGTTGTAAATATCAAACTAATGCTAAATTCAAGGTGGTGGTCTTGCTGTTGACTGCTTTTTCTGTCATACCATGTGTAACATTGTGCTTACATAAACAATGTATGTGAACCCTAAAATGCACCTCAGCATGGGTAAGCAAGGTTAAGTTTTGTTCAGGTATTTGCTCTGACTTTCTGGCAGACTAATTCTCGTAGCTACCGAAGCAGCAAAATGCCCTGTGGGTTTCTTGAATAGGGCTCTAAAAGCACATTTTGTTGTTCGTTCCCATTGTTGATTCAGAAATATTGTAGGTAATTGTCCTTTTTCTTTTTTTGAATGCAAGTTTTTTTCTTAAACTGTGTTTTCTTGCTGTATTGCTGAATATTTGCTGCAGTCCTCAACCTTTTAAAAAACATGAGCAGCATTTGTACAATTGATAACTGAATACACTTGTTAATCCTTTTTGTTAATCCTTGTTAATCCTTTCCAGGGAGTGCTGTCCAATATCTCCTCCATCACTGACCTGGGAGGCTTTGATCCAGTTTGGCTCTTCCTAGTGGTAGGAGGGGTTATGTTCATTTTGGGATTTGCAGGATGCATTGGAGCTTTGCGAGAGAACACCTTTCTTCTCAAATTTGTAAGTGTTGTCTGTGCTTAACTGTGTAAAGATAACTTTCAAATGTATTTTGGGGAGGAGGGTGTTAATCTGATGTGAGAGTACTGTTCTGTGCATTGCTTTGGCTTAACTGTTAACATTTTACAGCTCTTTGGTCTCTGGTGCTTGCTGTTTGGGGTTATTTTAAGGTTCAGAACTACTGATGGTGAGAATCATAATACAGAACTATTGCTTTTCATGTGGATGTAGCCTACCAGTTTGCTTTCCTGTCATGAAAAGAGAAGCTTCTGCTAAGAATCTGTGTGTTGAACTTCTTTGAGTCCTTAGCAAGCTATGAAATACGAGGAACGTAGATACACCACTGAGTGTGACCTGTGTGATTTCTGCTGTACAAGTGCCACTCATGGTGCAGAGGAGATAGGACGGTTACGAGGGATTGCTTGCTGATGTCCCCAGTTCTGTACTGTTTAGCTGATTTGAAAAGGCTTCATTGCTTATTCTCAGTGCTGGGGCCTGAGAGAGAGGGAGGAGAACGTGGCTGGGATAGGTAAGCAAAATAGAAGTTGCTGTCTTGAACTCTGGTTGCAGGAGGAGTTGCTGGTACACAAACATACCTCAATATTAAAACTCCTTCAGCTAAGCAGCCTGGTTCTGTCTTTTGAAAGCTTTTCTCCTGTGAGCTTTAAAGATAAGGATAACAGTGTCATGTTCCAGTTTAGATAAATTTCAGATTTAAAAAACAAAACAAAACCCAATCCTATTTCTTTCCCCACTCCACCTTCCAGAGATGGGCACAGACTGGGTAGTAGTTGTGTCTTCTTCATAACCATGAATTGTTAATATATACATGAAAAGGCTTTCAGTGAAAGAACTGTCTTCAAGTGACATATATGGCTCCCACAGACATGCTGTGTAAAGGGAGGGGGCAGTTGAGAATCACAGCTCTCAAATCATAAGGCAGCCTGGGTTAGTTCTAACTTGCTCTTGCTTGTCTTGCTTAAAGAAAAGGGGGGGTGGTGCAATTGTAACACTCTTTCTCCTCTTCCTTGCTTCTCTTAGCTTGCCTAAAAAGAACCCATCTGCTGTACCAGAAATAGTTTCCTATACAGCAGCTGCAGGAGAAATTAAAAATGCATCTGAACACACACACAGAGCTTATTAAAATGAAACTCAAAGGCACAGTTGCAAAAGAAAAGGGCTTCCAGTATATGAGGACCCCTGTGTGTTTTAAAACAGCATACACTCAGTGGAGATGCTTGGAGAAAGTGGCAGTTCATTAGTAATGCCTTTGGCATCCATTGCATTTGCATTAATCATAGCAGCCTCATTTGGTTTTAATATAGATGTGAGTCATTCCATAGACATTCTGCTCCGACTTACTCATTAATTAATTTCTGTTGTTACCAGTTTTTGCTTTGTCCACTTAGGCAAAGCTTTCCCAATGAGAGTGTCTAAAGAAAAAGTCACTTACAACGCATTTCACTGGCACCGTTGGTTGTTTATGCCTTTGAAAATGTAAATGACCACATAAAAATTTTAAGATGAGTTTTCAGGGAGCCCTAGAGATAGTGACTATGTCTTTTGAAATTTACAGTGAATTCTATTGGACCTCTTTGAAAATCCCACTGAAACATCCAAAGTTTGAATTCATCAGCCCTAGTTAAAAAAATGGTGTATTTTTAATTTAAAATTTCCTCTGTGCTGGATTTGCTTGAACTTGCACTGAAATAGGTATAGCCCTAACACTGGACATAATTGTGAGCCTTGAAAAATAAGGTTTTGGTCATGAAGCAAAATAATTTTAACCTTTCTTCTTTTTCTCAGTTTTCTGTGTTTCTTGGAATTATTTTCTTTTTGGAGCTCACTGCTGGTGTTCTAGCATTTGTTTTCAAAGACTGGATAAAGGACCAGCTGTATTTCTTTATAAACAACAACATCCGAGCATACCGAGATGACATTGATTTGCAAAACCTCATAGACTTCACACAGGAATATGTAAGTTGGACTATATATATTTTCTTTTTCCTAAAGCTTACTTGAAAGAAATACTCTTTTTTTTTTTTTTACTTCCCATCTGTTTGGTTTCTACAAGGAACAACAGAAATATTCTAGCACATAATATTTTTGAATATATATAAATGTGTATTTCTCTTCTACAAACACACTAGGCAAAACAAGGTGGAGAGTTGGGGTAACTTTTTCTTGAAGACTTAGGGATAGTGCATCAAATCTACAAGTTCACTATCAGTGATTTGTGTTCAGTTTTTTTGAGCATATTCCATATGTATCTGAAGATATTTTAGGGTGCTTTGGGGAAAGGATTTTCAAAATACTTTATTGTAGGAGCTATCACATCTGTAGGTTTGGGGCTTTTTAAATTTTTTTTGAAGCTTAATTTACTTCTGGATGAAATTTGGTGTAGTTTAAGCAACTTTGGAGCTACCACAGCACATTGCAGAGTGGCAGAGATATTTAGCTGGTCTGAGTGAAACTATGGTGCGGTTTCCTTTTTTTAAATAGACTTAATGCAGTTAGCCTAACAAAGTGGGCAACTTTATTTCTCATAGGAAATCTCTAAATGATGCTCAATCTGCACTTCAGAGGGAAGGCTGCAGCCACGTGCACGCTCCCGGGGAGGTTATTTTGCCAATACTGTCTTGCTCCTGTACTCAAATCTGGCTTGTGTTGATGAATTTCTCTTTGAATTTGTCCCTGTGTAGCTCATACAGTTAATGTTGGTTGAAATTATGTTTACTATTTTTCGTACGTTCTGCAATTAAAATAATTTCATTCAATCTTTGATTTGCTTCTCTATGCCTTGGGGGAGGAAATAACAGGTGATGTGTGGATCCTTGCACTGTTTTGAATCTTGTCAGGTTTGGACATGGTCAGAAGTCACCACAGTCTGGAAGCAGCGATCCACTTGTATGCAGCCAAAAGGCTGCAGTTCAGTTATGCATACACTGTGTGCTCTCCTAGGTCAGTATGAGTCTGGAGAGCATGGTACTTTTTCAGCTAATAGAGGTAACACTTGATTAGAGACACATGTTCAGATATTGCAGAGGTACCTGTGGTACATCTATAAAGAGCATTACCATTCCAACACTTCTAAAAATTTGGGTTCTTTTAAATTGTTTAAGTTGATATAAATGAGTTTATCAGACTAGCTCCTCAGATGCAGTAAACAATCAGTGATCTTCTGATCTCCTGTCCGTTCTTGCACATTTAGCAAATTTTACTAACTCTTTGTGTTCAGCATGTTTTGCCAGGGACTAAGCCTGCTGTTTGGCACATTTACTTTTTGAAGGATTCTGCCTGTCTTCAGTAAAGATGTTATCTGTGTGGTGCTCAGGAAACAATGTGTTCCTACTGTATGATGTACAGCCAGGCAAAGATTTTCCCCAAACTGGCAAAAAGAGTAGCTATACCAGGCTAGCCCTTGGAGATGATTAGTTTTATTGAGAACCCATTGCATATTAGACTGGACAGAGCATCATACTCTTGACTCTACTGTCCTTGGAATGTGAGCTGGTAAAGCCTGCGTGACTTTGGTGTTGTGTAGGCTTATCAGCTCACTCAATGAGTTTCTCTCCAGAAAACAGCCTTGGAGGATGCAATTAATTTTAATCACGTATTTTATAACCAAAGCCAATCCAACCTGTAAGTAGTTGTTTTGTTAAAAAACCCCACCAAACAAAACCAAAGCCTGCACAGAGCCATCTCCAATGAAACCAAAGGGAATGTTAGATTTTTTTCTTGAAACCTAGAAGGAGACTGGCAGCGATGATGCATGTACTAATGCTGGGATTTGTTTGTTCTGCAAGTCATGAAGCTGTCCTTTTTTTTTTTTTTGTTACAGTGGCAGTGCTGTGGGGCTTTTGGAGCTGATGACTGGAACCTTAATATTTACTTCAATTGCACAGATTCCAACGCAAGTAGAGAACGCTGTGGTGTGCCATTCTCTTGCTGCACTAAAGACCCTGCCGTAAGTGACAGTCAGGAGGTTGGGATGGGTCTGCTGTTCTGATTTTAAATCACTCTAAGATGATTTTTTTGTAGGTTGTGTTGGGTTTGTGTTTTTCTTTTTTTGGAAGTCATGCATGATCGTTACCTTCTCACCAACCTTTTTCTACTTGCAACTCAACCACTAAGTTTTCTGCAGCAAGCAAAAATCCCAAGCTAACTTTTAAGTCTTCATTGTATGATATTTGCTGCTTTTCATTAGACCAGGAGAATCATGGACTTGGCTGAACATCCATATTAATTTTAGCAAGTATAAAAAGCAGAAGCTCTTAAATGATTTGGAGGATATGAGCTTTCATTTGAATATCATCAGTGTATTTATTTCACTGCCTTAAAGAACAGGAGCTCTAAGATCAGGCACTCTGAAGAAGGTATTACTCACCATTTAATGCAGTGTCCAAAGATTGCAGCCAGTTTGACTCAGTTTGTGTGAGGTACAATAACGAATGAGTCTGGGCCTTGAAGAACTACATATGCTTGCATTAGAATTGTGAGATACAGACATCTTTGGTGCTCTTCCCCCACTCTTTGCCCTCCCTCCCTACGTCCTTGTAATTGCTACTTGTGCTAGTCACCTGAGATTAGACTTGAAAGGTCAGAAATTGTTTGAGGGAACAGCTTTTGGGTAAATTTTCCTGTCTTCTAAAATAGTTACTTTGTTCTGGATCATCAAGCAGAAAATGTTGGAGCCATGCATTATATAGAATCATAAAATAGAATCATAGAATCATAGAATCACTTGAGTTGGAAGAGACCTTTAGGACCATCGAGTCCAACCACAGCCTAACCCTGCCTAGTTCACCTCTAGATTGTGTCCTTAAGCACAACATATACTTGCTTTTAAATACCTCCAGGGATGGCAACTCCACCACTTCCCTGGGCAGCCTGTTCCAGTACTTATATGGACATGATCAAGAATGAAGGGTAAAGTGTATGGAAGCAGTTGACTTGACACCAAAAGGCTTGAAATAGGGATGGGTGTGTGCATGGAAACTGTTTTATAGCTAACACTGAGTACCTACTACTTTGATTTATCTTAAAAGAAGCTGCCTGTGAGTGCCTTTATTATCTTGCAGTTCAGATGTGAGTTTCTCTCCACCTGGAGTGACTTGTAGCTCCTCCAATGTATGAGCGAGGCAAGTTGTCAACTGGTGCCTCGGGTGCTTCCTGCCTTATGAATGTGATGCAGTCACTGCTCCCAGCACCCAGTCACTACTGCTGCTGCCCTCACCCCGATACAGCGCTGTTGTTTGCACAAGCTACACTCTGGTTCCTCTGCAGTGAACATCTCTGCAGTGCTTTGAATCTTTCTTACAAGCATGGCTAAAAAGGTTTTAATGAAATATTAAAACAAAATAGTAAGTAGCTTAGGCTCCAGCATTACATTATGCATAGGATTCCCCCTGCTGTTTGCCTGCCTGCCCACCACACACACAGGGAGGTCATCGCAACCCAGCTTTAAATATGTAGTTGTTATAAAACCAAACCAGCGACAGCAGAACAAGGTAATCCTATAAATACATAATCCATGCTAAAGTTATCTCTGTGGGGACATGGTTATGCGGTTTTGTAGGGGTTGATGCTTCTAAGTCTCATTCATTGGAGGGAAGGGACATGCTTAATTGCCTTGAAAATAAAGACTAGAAGTAATATTTCTAAAAATATTAGAAGCCATGCATATAATGGTTATAACCAGGCTGTGACTCGTTTAATAGCAATGACAAACAGATGTGTTCTGTGGCAAAGCAAATTTTCTGTTTTGGAATTAGGATGCAGTCTTGGACTGATGCAAAAAGTTATGTGGATGCTTTCATTGAACCGGACTTACTTTTAGTTTAGATTGAATCAGGAAGAGATAAAGTTTAAGGTACGCCAAAACACATGTCTTTAAAAACAAATTTGGTGTCCTGTGGTTCACTTTGCTGTAGTGTAGCAGGTTGAATTGTTCCAAATTACTGTATAGGCAAGCCCTGTAGTTGACTTCTATTTCATTCTTAATGCTTTTGGTTAACAAATTCTGAGGCTGAGGCAGAAGAACCAGATGGGAAAGCATCTAGGTATTCAGTACAAAGAAGAAAGCTTAAAAGCTTTCTTAAAAGCTCTGTTGGAATCTTACCTACTTTTACAGCCTTACAGTGTGTGGCTCTGTTGTATTTTTAGATCCTGGAACAGAAATATTCATACCGTTGAAAGATACCAATTGCTGAAATCTTAGAGGTCCATTGAGGGAATCTGAATGGGGCAACTGACAGGATGCAACCTTTTGATGTACTTCCTGCAAAGTGAGGAAACACTTAGAGGAGTTTTAACTGCTGATAAGAGGAGATATCCTTTCCCGTATGGCTGCTATAAAATCTATTTCCCTGCTGGCTGCCTGTCTCACTTCCCACAACTTAATTAAATTGTGGTGTTTGGTACACCTAGACAAGACTTGCTGATTTTTCTCTCTTCCTCGAGTAGTCACTACTTTGGCTCAGTGGTGTTATACGAACCAGTAACTTCTTATTTTGCTGCTGTTGCAGTTGACACCAAAAGTAGTTGCTTCACTTTATTGCCCTGAAATAACTCTGCATATAACAGAGCAAATGAAGCTTCAGCTTCCAGTGGGCAACACTTGTCCACTAGGAAAAGTCTGCCATTGCCTATTTTATTATCCATGCCTTGGGAGTACTAATGCAAAGGCTTTAAGAACCACCCCCTCTTTCCCATTAGTATCAAGCTCCTGTAAGAAAGAGTAGGCAGTAAGAACATCTCTTAATTTTCCTCCCTGGTTTTTAGAAAGGAATTGGGTAGAAGATATATTTCTATGGATCCCCTCGGTAAGAACTTGCAGCTGCTGCAGTAGAACTGCCCCTTCTCACCTCTTCACACTGTACGGACTGAACCTTGAAAATACTGACAGTAGTCGGCATATTTTTCAGTATAGAGAAAACCTGTTTAGCAGAAGGTTCTTTCACTTAAAATAGAGGTTCCCTAATTCATTTACTTTGACTTCTGCATGCTTTGATCTGGAACATGGAGCTCACCCAGGTGGAGGTGGCCAGTTTTTCCAACTTGCTGCCCTGAAAGCTGCAAATATTTCTGGTCCATATGCTTCTGTTTATTGCAGAGGACTAATAGCACTGAAAGGAAGAGGAAGGGGATTTTAAAAAACTGTATGGTAACCAACATTAGGGAGCTGGGAGGGAGTGCTTGGGGGAGACTTCACTGATTGCCTCTCTTCTGTGTCTTTCCTAGGAAGATGTTATTAATACCCAGTGTGGCTACGATGCAAGGCAAAAACCAGTAAGCATTTTTTTTTTTAATGTGGTATCTTAAGGGTTTAAAACCCTGTTGCAAGAGCAGGTAATTCTACTGATGGGCTAATTGAATGTAATTATCTGTTGTCTTCTTCCCTCTTCTCCTTGGCAGGAAGTTGATCAGCAGATTGTTATCTACACTAAAGGCTGTGTCCCTCAGTTTGAGAAATGGTTGCAGGACAATCTTACCATAGTTGCTGGTATATTCATTGGGATAGCATTACTTCAGGTAAAAGTCATGTTCTCTATAATGAGTTACAGAGAAGGGCAACAGATAAATAGAAATATATGAGGGGACAACTGTATATGTGACCTGGAAATACAGTGACAGTTGCACTTAGAAATGTCTGTAGGTTTCAGTGAGGGGAGCTTTCGTTGTGCTAAGGAGTATTTAACTTTTACCTATAGGGACAAATTGTCCTTGGGTCAAAACTTGCACTGTGTGTTAAGTAATGATTAGGTAGAGATTTTCAGCCTGTACAGACCCAATACTTCTGATGGTGCTTATATGAGCAGTGAAAAGCCTTTACAGTTTCCTTCGTCATGCAAGTTAAGAACTGTTCAATTTCCCAGAACCTAGCAGCACTATAAAAATACTGGGGTTACAGGAAGCTTTTACATCTTCTTCCAACATTTACTGTTAACTTGATTTCTAACTTTGTTGCTCGCTTTCATATAATAGGTTCTGTATAACCTAAGGAGTTTGCCTGTGTGAAAAGTTTCCACTGCTCCAAATGAATAAACTGTTGTCTCTTCCAGATATTTGGGATATGCTTAGCCCAGAATTTGGTTAGTGACATTGAGGCTGTCAGAGCCAGCTGGTAAAACTGCTGAAGTAACCACAACAAGACACTGGACAACCGAAACCCTCTGAAACCTCCAGTGTGTCGCTCCGACACCAAGCTGTATGGACATGGGTGACAGGGAAGCCTTCTCTCCCAAGTAGTCTCAAGTCTAAGTTCCTGACATTGCAGTGAACTCGTGTTGCTTTGCAGTGGGGGAGAGAAGAGTGGGCTCTCTAAAATCTGCTGCTCACTGACAATTTTTTGTTGTTGTTTTAAACCACCAGTTTGAAAGCTGTTGAGCCGTAAATCTCTACTGTATTCTTGATCCCGAGTAACAAGTGGACACTCTTTTAAAAATTGGTGTATTCAGTGGGACAGAGTTGCATCGTTGTAGTCTGTGGATATGCTGTTTCTTCTTCGTGTCATAAGCTCTTCAATAGCTGCCAAATACTCCTGAGATGGTCTTTCTGCTCACCACTCTGTCAGAGAACATCTTGTTTTCACAGCTAAACATAGCTACAGGCCTAAACCCATCAAGCAGGAAGCAACTTTCTATGCATCTATTGTACAGTAAAAGAAACTGTTTTTAAAACAAGGGAAATTTTTTTTTTTACTCAAGCTTCCAACCATCTACCTGTAGTACTTTGACGCTGGGAATCTGCAAGGTCACGGGGAGAATTGTCTAATTTTATCAACATCTTTCTTCCTTTCTCTACCCTTGTGTGAAGGGAAAGGAGTTTTATATTTGACAAGCAAGGGTTGTAGAGCCTTTGGTAGCTGCCATACCTTAGGACATCAGTCTCTTAAGGCAAGAATGGGGTATAACTGTATAAATGTATGAAAGCAGTGTGGATGTTGGGTCCAATTGAATAATATTATTCAAAGAATGAATTATATATTAACTTAAAAAAAATTCAAAGCATAGATATCTGATATGGCTAAATCTTGAGTTTCTTTAGAATTTAGTGTAACCATTTAGGGATATCACTAACATTAGTGCTTTGATATACTTGTACAAAAATTCATTTAAGAGAATTCCTTGGTCTATTCCTAGCTGAGCCTTTGGTCTTTTTTTTTCTTTCTTTTTTTTTTTTTCTTCAATTCTTTTTACTTGCATGAGCTGTGGAGTAAGGATCTGTGACACTCCAGTGCTTTAAATCTGTGCATATGTTTTAATACAGTCTAATCCAAACTTATTTATTGGTAAATGCATGTGATTATGGAAAGACCATATCCCATTCCTCTGGAAGTTGGAGAGAACAGCTTTAGCCAAAGTAAATGCTGACCTCCAGTGAACAGATTCTTGCTATGGAGAAGTGTCTCTCTCCCTTTGTTACTCTAAATGCAACAAAAAGCTTTCTTGAAGCAGTGGAATAGAAGTTTTAAACTAGCAGCGCAGATTAGGATCAGCCGAGGCAGACTCTGAATTAGACAAAAGAGAGTAGAATTTGGAATGAAGCACAAAAAGTGGAAGAAGGATTAGATCAGACTCCATCCAGCTTAGAGTTTTTGATTTGTTCTTCTTCTCTAATACATGTAGACTTACAAACCTGACCTGGCTTGGGTAATTTTATTGCACTTTGTATAAATTTAGTTGGTTGTATGACCCTTCTGAATATCTGCAGAACCTGAAAGCCACGAGCTCTCAACTCCTGGTTTGGTGCAACAGTAGCAAAGGGTGCGTAGCACTGCTTTGTAAGAGCTTAGCATCTTTGAGGTGAGTTTCCCAAAACAAAGTATGTGGAGTAGAAGAGATGAATGCATTGCATTCAAAGCCTTCCTGTTCTGGGGGTTGGATAGAAGGCTGGTCTGTTGACCTATTACGGTCTCTCTCATCCTATGACTCTTTAACACATGAACATTTTAAAATTTGAAAGTATATGTACTCTTGCACACCTTGCCTTTCTGTGCTTTAGTCAGCCATGTTTTTTCCCCTTTGAAGGCTGGTGAGAGGCACACCGGTGCTCCACAGATGCCTCAAACAGTCCTGTTGTCCTCCTGCCTTTGAGCATTACCTCATCCTCGTCTGGTTAACTCCCACTGACTGCCTCTGAGTCAGGCAGCCTCTATATCCTCTGGTATCTGCTGTTAAAGGCCGGCCATGACTCAGAGTAATTTTTTTTAAAGCCTTTGAAAGCAGTTATGATTCACTGTCCTTAATAAAGTTGGTTCCACCTCACCACAGTGTTATGTTTTTCTTAGCTACTCCTCAACTTGAGGAGTTACTGCCATTTGTTCCCCTCCCACCCCCCAAAAGGATGCACCAGTTTGCCTGATAGCAGCAGGACAGACAGATCATCAGTACCAGTGTTACAGCACTGAGACAAAATGGTGCCAGCAAAAATCAGGGAAGCGTGGTTGAGGAAGCGATGGGTTGGAAGAGTTGGGTTGATGGTGACCCAATGCTTTGGTTTGGAGCAAAACTTTTACAAAAGCCTACATTACAGAAACACTCATTGCCACTGATCTTGACTACTGTTGTTGTTGCTGTGGGCTTCTGAAGACACCTTAGTTCCTCTACTTGAACTTCTGCAGTTGTACTGTATTGGCCTTCTGTCTTGTCACGCTGTTCCCTGCGTTCTGCGTTCCACTCTGCTGGCCGTGCTGTTGGCAGTGTCAGACTGATAGGAAGGTGAACGCTCTTGAGGTGAGCAGATCTTGCTCTCGGTCCTTGCATGTGTGTGCGCCAATGAGCAACACTTCTGTTGAGCCCCACAGTGACTGACTGGACTAAAAACCACTAAACCTGTTTTTCTAGAGCTTGTCTTTATTGCTGCAGATGCTGATACTTCCCATTTCCCTGCTCCCAAGATGTTTTCCTCATTTTTGCAGTTGTTTAACGGATGCATACTGAATGTTCAGGATTAGCTCTCTATATTGCACATTTAAATCCCACTTTTGTTTTTCTACAGATCAGGTAAGATATCTTAGGCCCCATCAGCAGCTATTCAGCAGTTTGGAAAGCTTGGGGGGAGGCCATGGAAATCAAATTTCTTACTGCCAGAACCTGCCAAATGCAAGCAAGCTTTCTTCCAGAAAACTTTGGGAAAACTTCAGGTGAGCTGCAAGTAGAGCACAATTGCTGGCTGCGTGGCCTCATTTTCTAAAGCAATAAGATACGGTAGGCAGTATGGCTGCTTGGCAACTTGTAGCCTAACTGGTGCAGTGGTGGGGTGAATGCAAGTTCAGAGGTCAGTCTGTCAATCTTCCACGTGCAGTAGTTCTTCAGAATTTTTTTGTCAGACTTAGAGCCCTTGCAGAGTGTGAAACAGCTCTGTGTGAGCAATTCATGCGGGATGGTGGCGTTGCTGACGAGAGGTCTGGTAGCTTCAGCAGTAGCCTGGCTTAGAAAGCCATTTCCAAATCCCTCCCTGAGCCCTGTCAAAGTGCATCACAGTCCTTGCTCCTCTGCTTTCTAAATGCTTTCCATATTCACAGGCCTTTTTGTTGGTTTGGTTTTTTTGTTTCATTCTCATTATTTTTTTTTTATTAATAGCTCAATGTTTGATTTGTCTCTGTGTCTGTTTTGGTAGCAGTAGGAGCTCTTTGCTTCAAAGTCCCTAATTTTGATTGTGCCCCTTAGAGTTTGAAGCCGTGGAGATGCTTGCTCGAGCGTACTCTGCCCAGAAAGCTGCCTTCTCTCCCCCTTGAGAGAGATGCTAATTGTAGTTCTGGTGTGTAAATAGTGTTTGAAATGTAAATAGTAGCATGCAGACTAAATGATTCTTGCACATGACTGCTTTTCACCCTAATAGTGTTTATTAGAGACCTGCAAGGTGTCTTTTGGGAGCTAACTGAGGAGAGCCGGGAGGTGGAGGGGTGATGGGGCTGCTTTAAATGTTTGCCCTCTACTGCCTACCCACCCGGCCTTCACCCCCGGGGATCAGGCCCTGGCCCGGGACAAGCTCTGGGAGGTAGCAGGAGCCCCCTTGCCTTTTCCTTTGCTCCTTGGCACTGGACTATGAAGCAGAGGGTTGGTGGAAGCACCCCTTGCCATTTACCGGAGGCTGCCGTCACTTGTGGCAGGACTAAATATGGTGCTATGAGAACTGTCCTGGGTGTTAATCTTGGCTTTACTACTTTAGAGATGTCCTTGGTAAAAATGATTCTGATTAACGATGTAGATTATAAGAGAAACTCTTGTGTGAACTTTTGGTTGGGTTTCCCTTTGCTGTGTATGCCTTTTGGGTGCGTCGAATGGCAGTTCTGCAAATACCTAGGAAGGAGATAGGATCTCAGCAGGTGTCAAGCACTGTAAAAGGTTCATGTTCCTCTTTCCCACTTCTGTTTTCTCCCTGAAGCTTTTTCAGGTATCTGTAACTGGTCATGAAACTGTCCAAGGCAAAGAAAAGTACCCTCTTGGATCCATTTGCTACCACTTGAAGAAAAGATAAAAAACCTGTCTCCCTTACCATGCAGTGCACAGATCAGTGTTGCCACCACTAGCGTGCACCAGGCAGCACTGCTAGCTGGCTCATGTGTTTCAGCAATAGACTTGTGTTAATAAAATGCTCCATCTGTATGTGTGTTCATGATCATGCTGTGTATGTGGTAGAGATGGACCTTGAGCTCTAAGGAGACTGGGATCTGAGTTTTGTGGCTCAGACTCGTCTCTGATACGTGTGTTCCAGATTTGTTCCAACTGACTGACTCTGGTTCATCCTGGGGTGTATGGCAAGGTGTCGCCACCTACCCTTTGCGTATCATTCCTTTTTATACGAATGTATTCTCTTGTGTTCCTTTTTATTGGTTGTAAAATTGATTGTAAAAGCCAACTACGCTTACCGGTTGAAAGTATTGCTGTAACAGAACTGCATGCTCGGTAGAGTTTGACTTGAGCTTTAGTTGTCTGATTTCGGACTGGTTACCTTCAGTCTAGGAGAAAAGCATAGATCAGGTGCATAAGGTGTTACTTGTCATCTTTAGCATTAGACTGTGGTATTGTATCACATGCTGATCTCAATGGATGTAACTGGAGTCTACTTAGGAAGTTAATGCAACTTCCTTGTAATTCATTTTAAGCTATTGAAAGTGGTCTTGATCCATGCTACTTGTGTTCTTGGGTTTTTGTTTTTTAATAGAGGCATTTTTTAGGAATGTTTTAATACAGTTATGATGGACAATACAATAGTTTTAATAGTTGTGCAGTATTCTGTATTTACTTGAAGTAAATCATTTTATATGCAATTTGTTAGATAATTACAGTTTTATAAATAAAATTGCGTGAAATACCATATTGTGAATGTGTACTCTTGATGTAGCGCTTAACGTTAATGGTACAGAGATGTTTGCACACCAGTCCTCTAGGAGAAGACCCCTCTGTCTGCCCTCCCCAAACTAACAGGAAAATAAATCCCCAACTCTCTCCTATACAGATTATTGTGTTCTAATTAAGTCACAAAACATGTTATCACAGCACCAGCGGCTGCTGTTAATTGAATAATAAGCTAATATGTGAAGAGCACATCCTCACATGAGGAGATCCTGTGTCTGCTGTCAACTGTAGTTGAAGTCTAATCAGTGTGCTCTGCTTCTTTCTCACAGGCCGGCGGTGTTCCTCAGAGTGCTGTGGATGCTGGTCAGTGCAACTGTTGGAGATCTCCCCGTAGTCATTTTAGTGACCCTGAAGTGTTCAGAAGAGAAGCGCAAAGGGGATTGGTCATGTCTTGATTAAGCATTTGAAAGGGGGGTGGGGATTTCACTTGGAAAAGTGAAATCCCCACCTTAAACAGTAGTGAGAGCTGGCTTATTTTATTGTGCAGGTAAAAATAGGTAAAGAGGTCATGTGCCTGTTTAGACAGAGGAGGAAGCAGCCCAGTTGTTTAGCAATTCAGTTGTAGAGCAAGCTATTGCAAACCTAGTTTTGTCCACAAAACACCACTGTGACTAAGTTAAAAGCCTGTCCTGTATCCAAATTGAAGTTGACTGTCTTTTGTGTATTTCAGGTGCATACATTTATCTGCATGTGAGTAAATGACTTGACAAAGTAAGAATTCAGATGTGGAAGCCTTGGGCAGGCAGGGGAGAACAAAAGGGAACTGAAAAGTAGTGAAGTCAAGGGCATTGTCTAAATCTGTAATATGCAATAGATGTGACACACCTGAATAAGCCATTTTCACAGTGGAGGGGGAGACTGGGAGCAGCTACCTGCATTGTTGAGAGTTGGTCAGACTTGCATGTTGTTTGAAATAGGAAAAGAAAGTCACCATTCCTAGGACTTCTGATGCAAATTACCTCTTCTGGGTTAAATGGCCTGCTTTGACCTCTGGATCCGAGGCCCATGTTATTGTTGAGGTTTGTGCCTAACCTGAAGTGAAACTCGTATTTCCACACCGTGAAACCTAGAGACACGTGTGTGGGTTTGTCTCCATGACTGGTGTGGTGCTAGGCCTTGCAGGAGTCACACAGATGTGCAGGTGAACGCAGCGCACCAGGGAGGCACTGCCTGCCCCGCAGTGTGGCAGCAGCAGTGACTGTTCTGGCTTGGTTTGTTGTGGCAGTCAACAAAACGAGAAGGCCCAAGGTCTGGCATAGTCCTCAGGAAAAGTCTGAGCAGCTGCAAGCTTTGCTTCGATGCAGACTGTCTGCTAAACGTCTGCTTGGAACTGTTGTCGGCAGTTTCAGTTTGGTTGACTCCAGTCAAGTGGGTAGTGATGTATTATCCTCAGATCCTCTTTCTTTTAGTGAAAGAAGCTCTGAGGATAAATGGTTTGGCTGCAGCATGCCTCAGCACAGCGAGTTTGTGGATAGAGTCTCTTCAACTGCCACCACCACCTGTAACTCATTCATCTTTCATTCTCTGTGTTAGCCTAGAGCAGATGTTAATCTAGAAACAGAAGTCACTTGATTGTCCATCCAGGGAAACCACCTGACAGGAGGAGGAGGAGATCAGCGATGGCCTTTGTGTTTGCTGTGACGGTGGTACCCCCAATAAAAATTGGTCAATAAGGGAATAGCTTATGCTTAACCTGGAGTCCAGTTAGACAACCAGGTGAGTGGGAATGCTGTTGCTTTGTTGGTTCTGATTGGTTTGTGTGGGCACTTGCAGTTTATGCTGACATCAAAAGGAAAAGCCTGGAACCAGGTAAGTTGTTGATTATCAGCCTTCCAAATGTGGTTTGGGATCTGTTTAAATCACTGGCAGCTATTTCCGTGCTCACGTGTGTGCACTATGCACAGGGGCTGTAAATGTGCTGGTTGCGTTCAGCGGTGCACAGGTTCTGTTATTCAGAGCCTGATGTCACTAGGTCCTGGAGTCGTTACAGTTCTACACTCTTGTCAGTGTCTTTATTGCAGTATCACTAGCAAATGTCTTTTGAATGGTTGCTTGTTTCTTTTTTAAATAAGAGGCTGTTACACAGCTTAGTATGAGGGGCTTTTTGTGTTCCTGGCACTGGATTAAATGGACACAGAGTCTCAGCTATGTGACCACTCCTGTAGGTTTCGGGACATTCTCAGGGCTTAATCTGACAGTTTGTGGCAAGTTTCTTTTGGTACCAAGCTTGTGTACATCATCCCTTTCCTGTTGTGACTGGCATTTTCCCATGCCAGTGTCTGTGGAATAGCCAGTGCTTTTGTGATGCTGGGAAGTGAATTTGGGAAGGTCTTTGCTTGGCCTCTGGGTTTGCCTCTTCTGCTGATAAACAAGGAGCCTGAAACTTCTGAGGCTGGCACTGGGAACACTGAAGTCACTTTAAAATATTGCAGAATGTGTGGCCTTTGTGCATTGTGGGCTTGATCAAGCCAGACAATGGTATTGCAGTGTCAAAAATAACGTGCTGGCTTTCTGGAAGCTGCTATCCCAACAGCTCCCTCTTTTTGCCATAAAGTCATCTGCTGGTTTGCTTGCTGACATGTTACAAACCTACAAAAGAGCAGCTGTGAGATCAGATGCTCCAAACTGGCAGTTTCCCCAGCTCCTTTACCTAGGGGCAGGAGAAAAAGGATAGCTCTTGCACGCTGTGTTTCTCAGTTGATGAGGCTCCGTTGAAAAGTTGCTGAGAAACGCCTTTAAAAACCCGTCCACAAGCAAAACCCCAAGCAAGAATGACAGCACTCAGTGCAGTCCTGTTAAACCACATGCGCCTCCGTGTGAGCATACACAGAGAAACTGGTTGGAATTGTTCCCTTTGCATTTGCTCCACTGAAGGGCAGCGACTGTGCCCAGCCAGAGCCAGGGGCTGGCTCCTCACTGCTGCGTGGTGGCGCAGGCACGGCTTCTGCATGTGAATAAAGGACAAACCGCAGGATAAAGTGAGACCACTGAAATTTTTATTTGTTACCTCTAGGTACCACAAGTTTGACATTAATAGGCAAGACCAGTGAATGAGCAGCAGTACATCACATTCAAACCTGAATCTCCAAAGCACCAAAAATGGAGCTAAATTTACTTCTTAATCCTATAGTCAGCACGCTAGCCTGGACTTGCTGCATCTTGTATTGTCCCTAATTTAGTAGTACATTGTTACGCAGTTTGGGGGCGTGAGGAGAGAGTCATTGTGTAGTACCACTTCTACATCGTCATAGGACTACAACATGCACATTCTACAAGCAACAAGAATACAAGTAGAACAGTTACAGGTGGGGACAGGTTCATGTTAACACCACCTATGAGTTTGTAGAAACCTTTTTGGACGGGTACCTGCAGCAGTTCATCAGTTTGTGTGGGAACGTTACACGCATGCACGAGTGATACAGTGGAAAACAAAGCAGGAGCGGCAGCAGGACGCAGGACAAAAGTGAAATCTGTGATGGGATGCATTGGAAACGAGACCTTCCTCAGCTTTCTACCGCAAGTCTCTGCTCTGTTAGCGAGGCCTGTTGAGCAACAGTTTTGTTCTCATGGCTGCGGAGTTTTGACACGACTTCTAGAAAGGCCATGCTCTGCACTTCCTTTTGAAGAGGTTCTGGGAAAAGAAATAGGAAAAGAAACGGTGCTTTGTATGAGACAGGCAAAAGAACAGAAAGGGTTGGTGAGCCTGGGAAACTTTTCTGCTGAGCAGTACCCCATACACTCATAAGCACATAGATGTGCCTGTACACATCATCTTTTTATTTACAGCTTTGAATTGCTGTTGAGGATGGAGAGAGAACTCCACAGGGCCTGGGGCAATACACAGACTCCACAGGTCTCAGTGGAGAGGAACGACAAAGCTGCTGCAGAGCAGTTAAGAAAATCCCCCTGAACTGCCTCCCAGAACACGGATGCTTTGGGGAAGCAGTTCTACAGGAAATATTTTCCTGCTTTATTCCTCAGCCTAGCCTGCGCCAGGTGAGCTTGCCTTGGGAGGTCTGCTGCATCCTCGGTGTGCAGTCAGGTCTGGCTGGCTGTGTGGGCTGTGAGGCAGGTGAGGTGTTTCTTTAACGGACGTGTCACCACTCGGTGAACTGTCCGGTTACAGTCCAGCTCTGCAGTCAATACAGATACAACACATGGCGCTCTGCCCCATCCTGAGCATGCGTGGACACTGGTTGTGTCTTACTCAGAGCTATGAGACACTGTCTTGTGGTTCTGACCCTGGGTTGCACTTCTGTTCATAAGGAAAGGTTGGAAACAATGTATAAAATGGAACTATTTTAAAAAAACCTTCATGAGTTTTAACAAAACCCTGTACCCCACAGACATCTCACAGGTGAGATCCGGAGCAGTTGGTTTTGTTTCATGTCCTGCTCAGGCCACTCTAGTGAGCTCCTACTCAGCAACAAACTCCGTGTGAGCCTGGGGACCCTCACACGGAGAAGTGACCGTGCCAGCTATGAATGCTCTGCTTTTGCCAAATCTTTGTTGCGTGTTTCCATTTTCCACTGTCTTAATTTTTCCCCTCTTTCCGTCCATTCGCTCAGTCGCAAGAGTAACTTCTAGATGGCAAAGCAAAATATAAATGTGTATCTATTTGCTGCTTACCAGCAGTAGTTAGAAATACCAAGTTGCCAGACACCCCGTACCAAAGGCTAGTAAGAACAGCAGTCACTGGGGAATTAAATGTACCAGTAATTGAATCAGTGTAACCATTTCTGGTCTACAGAGTGGTTACTTTAAAACTGCTACACAGGTCTGTTTGCAGTAGCCTACCCAAACATGTAAATAGAAATGCTCATTGCTGGCTGGGCAGAGACAGCGGTGAAACTAAGTTAGAGGCAGCAGAGTTGGGAGGAAGAAGTAATTTAGTATTTTCAAGGATGTAAAGAGCAAACTTGGCTCTCTGATTTCCCCTCTCCTTGGTTAAAGGTTTTTCTGGATTTTTTTTTTTCCCCCCAGGGTTGCTCAGTCATTCCTCTCATGTACTCACTGCTTTCACACAGGCCAGTTCATCAGGAAGCAGGGCTGACCACTGGGCCAGTCAAGTGCTGGGCCTTACCTTCGTAGCCGCATCTCGATCACAAGAATGTGTTGTCTGTTCCCTAGGAGCAGGCTAAGATGCCCCAAGTCTGGGCAAAGCTTACATAGTGTGGTGATACTGACCTCTGCCAGTTGGATAACCCTAAAAGAAACCCTCAACAACTGTCAGTCCTGCAGGTGTCAAGACTTGGGTCAGGGAAAACCTGAGTGTCAGAACTTCTGGGAATGATTATTTTAGCTGGATGCACACCAGCTGTGTGGGAACACACACAAGAACATGACTGTGAGGCTGAGGGAATCTCTGCAGAACAGTGTCATCTTTAACAGTAGATGGATAATCCCCAGCACAGAATGGCTCAAGAAGGTTGTCAGTAAACACTAAACGTGTTCACGTGAAAGTGCTTACTGGAGCTGAGGCTTGTTAGCAAATATTGAGCACAATTTCTGCATATGGAAATCTATACATTGCTCTCAAAGCAAGTATTTGTCCTTTTACGATACAGGTCACCAGCTGCGCTTATATAGGCATGGTGAACGCTGGTGAGACGAGGGGGGAAGCAAGCCAAGCTGTTTGTTGACAGGCACAGCACACACGTAGCTGTGATAACTTTTAATCCACTCAGTTCAATTGCTGTGAACTCCTCTCTGGAGAAGCTTCAAGTATTTCACACTTGGCAAGTCCTGTACAGACAGGGTCTGACATTCCACCTTTTTCTGTACTTAAACCACTTCTTTGTCATCTTATTTGTTTGCAAATTTCGGAAACCTTTCTGAAATGAAATTGGCTTTTCTTCAACACAGCAAATACCTCCTGAAGAATGGAATGAAAGCAATGTGGCCACTGGAAACCTCAGCTGGAAATCAAATTTCCCAATGAAATCTTGTTCACTTTTTTTGGTTTTGGGGGTATTTCTGGTTTGCCAATACCTGTGTGGTAAGTTGCAATGTCAAACCACAGCCTGGTGCACCATCCTCAGAAGTGCCTGGCCTCTAGACGAGGGGTAGCTAAGAAAGATTAGGCTTTCCAGTGTCCAGCACTGATGTGTTAAATGTTAGAGTGTGTCCTGCTCCTCTTACAAAGCAACTGTGAACAGTCAAGCCTGGTGGGCTGAGAACACAAGGGCTGCTGAGGGCATGGCTCTTCCTGGTGTAGTGTGAGGATCACTCCTGAAGCAGGATTATAGCCTGTGTGCTGGACTAAGTACTTGCGTGCACATGTGTCCTTGCAAATATTACTTGTATGTTTGTTTCCTACCATTCCTGTAGGAATGTAAAGCTACAAGTGAGGTGGCTCCTGGCTAACTTCTCTTCTGCCAGCATTTATGTTACTAAGTTGACCAATAAAAAAACAACAGTCACACAGTAATAACAGGGAACTTGCAGCTAAAAAAAAAATTCCTTAGCAGCATATTTTCAAAGACAGCCTGATACTGCAGAGTTTTAAATGTCCTTCCTTTCTCTCTTGTAGGTTCAAGTTTCAGCTAGCTGCACCTTGCAGAAACCAGAGTCTAACTTCAGCAGTTAATATCCAAAACTCAGATAACAGCTTCTTTCATGACGCTATAAGGTGTCACAGAACATTGAGCCCTTCATAGTAAACAGAGAGCCAGTCTCGGAGCGCGTCTGCGCGTGTTCCATGCTCATGTCTCCCAAATACTCACCGGATCCTATGAGGGCACAGATCAGTACCATGGAGTTGTACTTTATTTCCGGGGCGCTCCTGTCGTCTGAGAGCAGTCTGTGTAGGATCTGAACAAGCTGAGTGCTTTCAAGATCCTTTTCGGCAGTGACTGAAACACAAGTGAACATCTGTGAATCTGGAAGTGCCGCTTGCTTTGATGCTCCCCTGTGTGAGCCCCCCACTCCCCGAAACATGGATCCCTTGCTGCAGCGACAGTGGTGCTGTGGTACGCAACTCACTGGCACAAAACTGAAGCACGTCTTAGATGGGATGGCAAGAATCAAAGGTTTTGCTCTAAAAACATAAGCCAGCCTGCTTGAAAGCACAATCAGAATTTAGTGATAAGATCCACTCATGAATCTGCAGTGAGCTGATGGAAGAGACCCTAGGCATTCTAGCTGCTTAGGCCAACACCTGTAATAATTCAGCTTTCAGCACTCCCACTGCCTGAATTTGCTTTTGGAAATGTTGTCTGAGTAAATACAGGTGGTGAAATTCCTGATTCCGTGGTAGGGGGAGCTCAGGGCCCATTATAAAGGCTGAGAGGAACTTTTCAAGATCAGAGTGAGAGTTATTTCCTCTGTAGTTTTCTAGGAAATAATACCAAATTCAGGCTTGAAACCTTTAAATGTCTCAAGATAAGACAAAGAAGGGTTAGGAAATTCTTGTGAATAGAAAGGCTTTTTTCCTTTTAATTATTTAAAAACAAAACAATTCCATGACAGACTAGCAGTGATTTGGAAGTTGAATGATAACAAGAGATGAAACCAGGAGCAAAAATACGTGGTGTTGCTTTAGTTGTTCATTATTGTAGTTAATAAGAAAGCAAATAGGAGAAGCCAAACCTCTGTTGGCATTTAACTTTTTGTTTGGTGAGGTGGTACAAAAGCAGCTCAAGACACGGAATCATCTCAGCCTTCATATGGAAACTCCTGCATCTATTTCTCTGAAACTTCATGATGACATTTTGGGGGAATCATCTACTTCTGTGTTGTGTTCTGTATCTCTCACTAATTGGGTAAGCAAAAGCTTTACTTTGATAAGCACTCTCAAGAGGGGAATAACCTTTCAGGTTTTACCCCAAATCAGCAAGTTATATCTGAGGGCGTTTCCAGAGCATGTGGTCACCTACCAGAATCTCAGAATGATAGAGGTTGGAAGGGACCTCTGGAGGTCATCCAGTCCAAACCAACCCCTCTGCCAGAGCAGGATCACCTAGTGAAGGTTGCACAGCTGGGTTTTGAATACCTCCATAGGAGGAGACTCCACAACCCCTCTGGTCAGCTGGTCCCAGTACTCTCACCCCCACAGTAAAGAAGTTCCTCCTCATGTTTAGGTGGAGCTTTCTATATTCAAGTTCATGCCTACTGCCTCTCATCTTGTTGCTGGGCACTACTGAAAACAGACTGGTCCCACCCTCCTGACACCCACCCCTCAGGTATATATAAGCACCAGTAAGATCCTCCTTAGCCTTCTCTCTTCCAGGCTAAGAAGTCCCAGTGATGGAGCAGACACTGCATTACCAGCAAAAGCCAGGTTTTTTGCATAAGCTGCTTGCACCCCTACATCTGCCTGACCTGCCATGTGTTTCCATGCTGCCAAAGGGCAGGTGGAAGGAGTTGGCTTTACTACACTGCAGAATCAACTGGCCAGTTGTCCCTCTAAATTCTCTTGGGCACAGACTGGAAAGAGAACAGGTAGAGACAAGGCTGGGATACTTACCTAACTCTAAAGCTGCTATTAGTGCCAGTGCCACCAGAGCTTCATTTTGCATTATTACATGTTCACTGGTTGCCATGGTTACTAAATGCTTGATGCCACCACTCTGTACAATGGTCCTAATTACCTCCTAAAATAAATAACATAGAAATCAAAAAACTGTACACAAAGTATATGAAATAACAAAATTGTCATGGATGCGATGTTATCTCTGGGTAGTACCGGACATACACGTCGGTTTTATGCACATCTCTATACATAAATCTCCATGTATGTGGGCCTGTAAGTTATCTGCTATTACTCTCTAGGTTTAAAATACCACCTGTTAAGCCAAGCCAGTTAACCACACCATTAAGACATGGGTAATGCTTTTCCTGGTCCTGGTGTGTAAGCCAAGGTCTCCTGGCGTGCCATCAAGTGCCTAACAATGACCACTGTTACCTCTGGTCTCAGCTGCTGTTCCAAGTTCATTAGTTTTCCCTTCCTTATGTTGTGAGTTTGAGAGCAGCTTATCAAAAACACCCAATATTAATGTATGTGGGATAAGGTGACACAAGTATACACTTTTAATAATAAAGTTATCCTTCATCTCTCTCCATGGTTTTTCTGAGCTTCTCAAAATATTTGGAGAGGTGAGACAACAAGTACCACACCTGACTACAGAACAGCAGATGGTGTACTTGAATGAAGGTTTAATGGGCAGGAAAATGTACAGCACTCTCTTGAATGAGGGCAGCAGGTTAGGAAATGATAGTTATGGGGTACCAACAGGTTGGTGCCTGTTCTAAAGGCAGTAATCAGTGAGCTGCTCTCCAGTGTCTAGGAAATGAAAACACTGACTGGATCAAATGGCTTTAAAGCAGTTTAAGAACATGCAGCTGGGATCCTGTTTTTCAAGACCAAAATTTGATCCAGCTTACATAGGATGAATAAGCATTTCTGGTGTCTGCAGTCTTTGACTTGTTAATTATAATGAAAAAAAAAGAGTTATCACCTTACGTTTTCATCACTATATGTCCCAAAAGTACTTGCAAAATGTTTGCCTAGAAATTGGGTGACTTGGCACAGGCCACATGGAAACTGTTCACAGAGATATGGTTGGCTATCATTTTTTTAATTTGTTCTGTGGGTACACAAAGTCTTGAAATAGTAGTTATTTCTTGAAATAATCCGATTTAAATTTTTAATCAGTGTGTTTAATTTCTATTTACAGCACACGTCCCTGATTCTAGCAACAAGTCAAAACTCATTAACAGGTACAGGTATTTAGAATGATTTCTGTTCTGGAGCTTGTAGAGGCTGTGCAGTGACATTCTCGATGCAAGGAAACAGACACAATATGATCATAATTCTTGAAAACAGAAATATTTTTAGATAATCATATTGACGACACAGTTGGCACAAGTTGCAGCCTAATGACTTAAGAATGTAGCACTTAAAACCTGTTTGGTTTTTTTTTTTTTCCTGAGTGACATAATATATGCAAGCACATAAGTATTTTGTTTTGTCTTCCTTGCAATGGTATGTTTTGTTATTTGTCATTTTTTTCCACTGGAACTCCAAAGTACCTTTGGGACTTCATGCAATAATCTGGGAACTGCTAACTTCTGTTTAAATTGCTGTGGAGTTTTGTCTCTGCAATACTTGGGAATGAATCAGCACCTTTTGGCATCTTTTTATTTTTATTTTTTTGGTTAAGTGAACGTGACCCTCTGAAAGCAGAACCAAACAGAGAAGGGATGACAGCAGTAAGTTTGGTGCTGGTATGGCTTAGCTCACAAGTACCTTCTCCATTTTTCAGAATGAAACCCCTGTTACCTTTCTAAATACTACCCCAAATTCTTTACAATTAAAAACTGAATCAACCTGAATTGAAATCTGATGTGCTGTTAAGAACCATTCGGTTGTACTTGCATTCAAGCCTAGAGGGCAGTAAAACCATTAAAAATGCCACATGTTCAGTTCTATTTTCCTCTTCCCAGTCAGGTTTCCTCTATGAGTACATAAACCACATTAAAATTAATCTGTGATATATCTGTTAACTTCTTTAGTAGTATCTACTTGATGCCATCGATAGTGTGTCTGCGTTTAGAGTGTGGTTTTCCTGTAGAGTGTATTGATAAAAAACCTTGCATCCGTGGTGGCGTATGGCATCTCCGTGTGCTTCCTGTGGACTCTCTGTGCTGGAAAAAGACAACTCTAAAAATCTGACCGGTTCTAGAGGCTGAATATAAGCTGGGAAACAGGCATTAGAAAGAGGCACTGATGTCAGAGATAAGCAAAGATTTCAATCTCTGCAAGTTCCGCTGACTTGTCTGTGGAGAGGCTCAGTACAGACTGGGTCTAGAGTACATGTTTCACTTTGCAAATGTCACGCAGGATTGAAGAGGTCACTGTCAAAGTCTGAGCTGTCCACATCACACTTGTTATTTCAGCCCAGTCATGCAGCCTGTGTTCTTATCCGTGAACATGCTAAATGAAGCCTGAGCCTTGTTTCCAGAGAAGATGCTTTTGTCCTCTCCAAGGCTGTTTTGGCTCATACTCTGCTGAGTAGGGACTGTGGGTTTGGACTGCTTATGTAAAGGTGTTTGGCTGAAGCGAAGGAGATGGGAGACAGAACTCACCTGTCCCACAGTTTCTCTTCACGTCGTACCCTTTGCCATGTATGAGCGTCTGTTAGAATTTGGAATAAATGATTTCTAATGATCCATTAGAATTTTAAAACTCTGAAAGATGCTCTGTGAAGAGGAGGAGACAGACTTTCTGGATCTCAACTTTATATAAACATATACCAAGATCATAACAATCGAGCACAAAGGTTCTTCATACAGAGCATCTCTCAGAGAATATGGCGTGCTGAACGGGATGCGAACGAGGCAAGAGGTGGCCGAGCGAATCCTGACAGCGCTCCTTCGGCTGGCCTGATGCTCTGAAATTGTTCTCCTGTGTTTCAATTTCTTTTTTTTTTTAAACTCCACACTTCAAGTCAGTGTTTAAACCTGTCGCTTGTGTGTGTCTGACAGGTCCCGGAGGCAGAGGACATGTAACATGTGAGCTGACCGCCCTGTCTCTCTAGAAGGATTATGTACTGGAGAACACAGCTAGCAACACCGAGTGCAGAGGTAAATCGTAGATCTTACAAGCTGCCCTTTCCACCACCAACTTACTTTTGATTTGCTGTGTCGTATAAGTGCAGAAAGTAGTCTGTTGGACTCTCCCATCACACCTGCATGATCCTTGGCTTCACACCACTCCACCAACCGTTCCACCAGCTTCATGTTTTTGCCCAGCTGTTCAGCTGCTTCTGCTACATGATGTCAGAGCCAACAACAAAACAAAAAAGTTGGAGCTTTTTTTTTAAAGCAAGTGGTAGAAAAATAAGCTGAAAGTTACTAACTAGGAGTAGTTTAAGTAGAACTTTATTAGCTTGTTGCCAAGTGTGGGAAAAATCTAGGCTTCACAGAGGCAAGTAAAGCTAATCAAAATGGAAACAAAATACAGAAAAACATTGATAATCCAATTTTTGAAATCAACTTAGCAGTTAATGAGGCATGTATACTGACTAATAGTAGGAGAAAAACAGGTGATGTCAAGCTCCCACGTGAGCTAGCCCAAATATTTAAAACCAGAAATGAACCCCACCAGAAGGGGAGCAGTGTGGTCAGTTAATTGGGCTTTATGTGTCACATAAGTTTCTTTAGTGAATTTGTAATTCGTATCTAATAGCTCTGCTAGAACTTGAATGGACCTTTGAAAAAACTGCATAACTGGGTAAAAAATAAATACTTGGATAATTTATCTCATTAATTACTTTTACTTTTTAGTAGCTTTTACAAATTTGATTTTTTTAAAACCGTTTTTACAATTCTTCATCCTGGAACAAGCTGCTAAACTAAGTTCATTTTGAATTGCAGTTTATCAATTAACAAGTGCCTTAGTCTGTTCCAAGGGCAAGGTACCGCTGGGAAATGTAGTAAGTGAACAGCGAAACGAGTGGTAGGTAAAACACTCACGCCTTAATACATGCTGTAGTATGACAGTGTAGGAGAGTTCTGAAGTACAAAAGTAAATAAGCATTTGACACCTATTCTGAGGGTCCCTGGTAGTCAGTTTAGGAGTTCTGGAAAAAAAAAAAGTAACAACCCACATCCCTCTGCCTTTGCATATGTATTACATTTATTCTAAGACTTTGGGAATAAAATTTACAATAAAAACCCCCAACAACCAATCTCTGCTTCCCTCTTAAAAGAGTCTTGGCAGCATATCACAGACTGAACCAAAGAGAATCACTTAACATAGAGAACAGTTTATTTTTACCTTGTGCATCTATTAACATCCTTAATGTTCCCAGCAGCTTGAACTGAACAGGGGGCATCTCTGATCTGAGAAATTTCAATACAGCTTCTGCAACACCTGCTGAGAGCATCTTGGCCTTATTTACAACTGTGTGAAGAAAGAACAGGAATGATGTCAGAACAGCTCTGGAAGATGAAGTTTATTTCTGAGAGAGTCTTGAAGCAAGTTTTCAGATAGAATGTGGAGAATAGCTTGTGAACATGGAGCTCAGGAACGTGAGTGTGCACTGGCGATTCCGCATGGTGGGAAAATGTCACGGCTGCTGCGACACGGGTGTCAAGTTAGGTGCTTTTTCTTCCCATGCACACCTAATGGCTAGTGTTCAGCTCGGACATAAGCGAAAGGCGTCTTCCGCAGGATGCACGAAGCAGAAGCTCAGGCTAGTACTTGCACCCCAAATATGAGGAAAGTTCTCTGATTCTCAACAACGCTCGCAGAAACAAACGAACTAAAGCATCTAATTAGCAGAATAAGCTCTTACCTGGTTCCAATACAATATAGATGGCAGTGGGACCTGACATGTCTGGAGGTCCCTGGTGGGGACCCTCAGCTGTAAGAGGTCCCACGTGAAACAAAAAACAAAGATGCAGCACTCTGGACAGAAAGGCTTCAGGAATCATGTCTGAGGTCACCTCAGCTCCCTGCCTGTGGCAGAGCTGCCCTTTCCTTGGTGGGGGATGATGCTGTGGGATCAAAGTGACCAAGGATGGTGTAGCACGCCTGTGATGTGCTTACAGCTGCTGGTCACAGCTGTCATGTGAAAGGCATAAAAGTGGTGGTGGGCCTGAATGAAAAGCATCAGTCTGATCTGCCTCTGGGACTCTCGGTCTATGCAGTGGGAGAACAGAATGTCACCTTGCAGGGGTTAATTAGCAATGCAACGCGAGGCTTACCGGGAATAGCCAGGTTTCTGAGAGCACTCAGTGCAGCGTGCTGCACAGTTACATTTCCGTCCTCCACATGCCTGTCTAGCAGATCCATCAGCTTCTGAACTATGCCATTATCCACCATATGGATGCAGTTTCCATCTGTGCGGGATGAGACAAGTCACTTGTGAATGAAAGATTATTACTAAGACCTTTACAACAGCTCTTTGAAAACAGAGGGGTTATTTCCTTGCTCCTCAGATGTTACTGCTGAGAGTTTGACTGCCCATTGTCAATGGGAGTTGTAGTGCTTAGGACAATTTTAGAACAGCAAACAAAGACCACTGAGGATGGCAGAAACCTCCTACACCTCTCTGCAAGCATGGAATGGTATTTTTAAAGTAAGTTTAATGCTCTTCAGGATTGTTAAAGTATAAAACTGTTGTTGCTGTACAGCTCAATCCCAGCTTGACTGTGATGTGCAGTTTTTATCTGTAGCTATACAGACAGAACGTGATAGAAGGGCACAGATAAGTTAACATAATCTATTATGACATATTCTTACCATTTCTGGCAAAATTTGCAATAGCCAATGCCCCTGCAAGCTGTAGCTGATGGCTATTGGAAGGAATCCACGAAAGTACTCTTTGGAACACACTGCCTTTTCCTCCTTCAAATAACTTTTGCATGGATTCATCTGGAATAAAAAGCAAGGCAGTCAGCAAGCAGAAGTGTTTGCGCAGCAAAGTTCTTCTCAGTTTTATCTGTGAAGCCCTGGGGGTTTTGCTACAATAAATCCAGTCCTGCAATGGGGTGACAGAGAAAATCTGACCCACTGAACGTTAAATGGCAGGCAGCAGGTCCTCTTTATTACTTTTCTAAATAATCTAGAATAAAATTCATCAGCCAAACTGCATTATAGATTATCTGCTGTTGTTTTGTAGAAGGTGATGACACACTATACTCCTTACCTCCAAGCAATAATAAAACCATAAGATCAGAAGCTGTTTTAAGCTCTGCGACATCATCCTCTTTGTCACTGTCCACAGTCTTCTGGACGATCTCAAGTAAGCATTCCACCAAGCCTGCTTCAACCAGCTGCAGTTTAATGACATCTGAGGAATAGCATGGATAACAGGAGTCAGCATCATGATTTTAAATACATGCACAGGACAGACTGCCAAAAGAAGTAGTGATGTTAATGCCTGTGTAGATAAAATGGTAATTTATTTTTTATTTTTTTAATTCTCAGGGCCAACCTCTGGTATTATTCATCTTCCAGGTGCTCTCCCTGCTCCTGACTGCATTTAGAGTACAGCTATTGCTGAAGCTGTATGGAGCTCTTCACCTCTCAAAAACAAGGATATTTCTCTACAGCAAATGTCTGGCATCTCAGTCATCACACAGCAGACTCATAAGGACTGTGCTGTGTTTGGGCTTTCCAAAGTGTTTTTGATTGCAGAACAAACTTTGGGCTGCTTCTGCTATTTCATGTACAGAAATGTTGCTGACTTCACTGAGGCACGCAAGTATAAAGTATAGAACTTATTAATGAAGTCTCAGAGCAAGTCATCACCCATTTCTTTCAGCCAAGCCAAGATTTCTGCCTTTTGTTGAAAGAGCTGCAGGAGGAATACAATAAGGCCTCATCTAAAATGCTGGGTTGGGAGAGAAATTTGTTGTGGTTGAAGAAAAACTGGAAATTGATGAGGAAAACTCATTTCTTAGTTGCTATTGGCAACAAAACTCAACAGAGGTGATAAACATGTTTTTCAGGTGGTGAAATAGGACTTGGGAGCAATAATTTTTTCTGTTGTTTCTGCAACACAATCTTTAACAGATTTATCCCTGTGAACTGGGAGCTGGGAATCTCCTTTACATGCTGAAACTCCCTTACTGTTAACCAGGAATGGCAGGTGGTCTGATGCTACATTATGTCTGTGAATGTGATTCTGGTGGGTTTTGCATGATGTTTTTAGAAAGCACAGTCACAAACCTCTGCAGAAATGTGCAAACAAATGGATTTCTCCTTAGCTTTCTGCATGAAACGGTGTTTTAACAGTGAGGAGTTTAACCCAAGTTAAAGTACTTTTAAAGGCCAAAGCTTTAGAAATACTTTTTTTCATGTAGTTTACAAGTGACAGCTGGGTGAGAAGCGTTCTATGTCTGGGAATGATGTGACTGTTTCCTGGTGTCACTAGGCTTTTTGCATAAGTGAAATTCATTGTTCTTCTGGGGCAGCTGACCTCACGAACTTTGTTAGGGAATGCAAAATATTCAGCTGGGATTTCTTGAAGAGGTATTTTTGCACTGAGATACTTCAAAAAAGTTCCTTAGTTACAGAATGCTAGGTTGCAGGTGTGCTGTGATTTGAAATAGAAATTGCCACACCAGGGACCTTAACAACAAAACAGAACTTCTAAACACCCCAACCACCAAAATCCTGGCTCTGTAGATACTCCGTTTAGATGGTTTTGCCTGCTGAACTATTGCTAACTACCTACAGTCAAGACCACCTCAACAGTACCAGCACAGTGAACTCATGTACATATCCCTTGAATCCACAGGGGAGGAGTTCAGCTTCCCACTTAGAAGAGAACATTTTTTAAAATGAAGTAAAAAATTATCTTGATTTATACTATGTAGACCAGACACAGTGTGTGTGTGTACAAGAGTGAAGGAAAACCCTATATCTCTAGAATTTATGTTTTTATCTAATAGTTTATTGCATTCAAACAAATTTTAATGCTGAGGTGATTGAAGCAATGTTATAGAGCTGTCACATACTATGGTGCCTTCCATGCTCAGAACAGCTTCCCCCTCCAGTTAAGCTCCACCTGTTAACTCATTTCATCTCCCTTAAGGGCAGATGGGGGACTGTACAAACAGCCCAGAACTCATGTGGGACACACATGCTGGCTCGAGCAGGGGATGAAACTCAGGTCTCCTGGGGCTAGCATAATGTATGACACCAAGCATCCAGACATGACATCGATGTCTTGATGAACAGTAGGGGAGAGCGCCCAGCTCTTAGCTCTGTAATTAATGTGTCCCTTGCAAAAAGCGTGTGCGTAGGAAATGGAATTGCCAGTGGCTCTGCAGTCCCAGGAGATGACAGTGACTGATGTCCTGGGGCTGTAACAAACTACCAACGCTTGAGCCAGCATTTTGCAGACAAATGTTGCAAAGCCCTTTGAAAAGGAGCCTTCTTGATGTTTCTGCTGCAGGTACAGGAAAATCAAGTATAACATAATCACATATAAAGTGAATCAGAGGTGGAATTAGCATCAACAATTTGTTGGTTTCTGTCGTATGCTCAGATAATTAAGGACCTATTCACTTCATATGAAACTGTCATCGTGTTTGAACGAGGCAGCCAGTTACTCTGCATTTAGTCTCTGAAAACGGCACCGATGTAACAAAATACATATGAGGGAATGAATAAAAAAGTGTCAGGAAAAAAAAAAAACCAAAAAAAAATCAAACCAGATCAAGTTCTCACCATTTTCTGCCAGGGGAGCCAAAACTTCAAAAATCATCTCTTTTTTATCATGTTCTATTTGCTTCTTGAACAGTTTGACAAGCTCTTCAGCGATGTTTGTGTAGGCAAACTGCTCTTTACTTGACTCTGTGAAGCAAAAGGAAAAAACATCAGTATCAAGTAAACAGTCCACGCCAAAAGGTAGGACTGTTTTTTTTCCCTTTGTTACTAGGTTTATTCAGTTAGATGACTAATAGTGCTCTTCACAGACAAGAACAATAGATTCAGGGTTGTCACTAAATAACAAGAAAAATATCTAATGCTTTAAGATAAATGCACTGACCCGAGTTAATGATTATGGCTGTTAAAAATATATAATTACATGTCCAAGGCTGTTGGAACTGTTTGAGACCAACAGAACGTAAAGGTAGCTATTGAAACAGTAATGTTACAAAAATACACATTCTTTGATTCTTCTCAGCATAACAGGAAGACTAACAGATACTGAATTTTCTTGGGGGAGAAATGAGAAGTCCTACTGAATGCTTTAGTATTTACATGGTTTCATGATGGTGACTCTCCCTTTTTGACACTTGTGCGTGGCTGTTGCAGGGCCAGTTCATACTGCACAGATAGCGTGAAGCAGCTTATGGATAAGGATGCAGGTGGTTGGTTGCCACCTCCTAAGGGCCATCTGCGGTTAGAAAACCTTCCAGCACCTTTGTCACTGTTCTAAAGGATGATTAGGGATTATTTTAATGTGGAATTTGACCCAAGGTCTGGGGAAAAACATGAACTGCAGACCTAGGCCCTTTTGTGCACATCCTGTTATTGTTTTCTCTCAATATGCAGGACTGCACAGTCTATTCTAAGTTGATTTTGACCCCTTTGGTATTTTTTAAAGCAGAACCATCACTTTCTTTATTGAAATTTTGCTCTGGCTTTGCAGCAAAGTAAGAGTTACATGTGAATGTTTAAGGGATCTATGGAATGCAGTTGTCTCTTAAGTGATGAAAAATGACAACCTGACAGTAAATATTCCCTTAAATTACAAGGCAAAAAATAAAATATTACAGTTGCAATGTGATTGACTAAGCTATTGCTTAAGGGAGATTAAAGTATTACTAAAGCTAAATTAATTTTGTGCCTATCTAAAAGAATGAGCATCTTTTCAGTGTATGGGAAACCCCAAGTGATAATAAAACACGGGCTCTAACAACACACTGATTTACACTTTGTGGAATTCCAGTGAAAAAAAATCTGCTTAAAAAGATGTTGGATCAAAGCAGGAGCACAAACTTCAATTTAAGTCAAGTTGTACCTAAACTTGCTGAAAGTAACACCCACAGCTTAGTTGTATTCAGGATTTATACGGGTAAGTATTCACTCTAGAACATATTAAAACTTTTAAAAGAATAGTGTATAGGCAGATCTATGAACTGTGCCTGTCTCGGTTTCATTCAGTAATTTATATGAGCCAAATTTAATTCTGATGTAAATTTGTGGTGCTACACCAGGATACATTATTTATATCATTAATAAATAATTCACAGTAAGTAGTGGGCTCAGGAAATACTGTTTAGATGATTTAAAATGTGCTTAGTTGCTTTGAAGATTGTTCTCATAAGACATAAGGTCTTATTAAGTAACCAAATAAATTTCAGTT
>VXBZ01009265.1:204685-281591 GCA_013399135.1 Heliornis fulica
GGAGGCAGAGACAACTATAGGTATATATATATATATATTGCTTTAAATTTTGAGTGCACCAAAAGGAATGGAATAAGCAGTAGTGCACAAGCTCTTGTTAGTTTTAACTTTAAGAAAACTGGATGTAAATTTGAGATTAATATTGTGGACTTACCAAGTTCTGCTAAATTCCCAAATGCAACAAGGCACATCTCTGTCAGAGCTGCATTCTGGCAATGAATGCCCAACAGTTTCACTAACGTAGGAATAACACCCATATTGATAAGCTGTGACTGCAGGGTATCTACATGAAAACAAAGTGCAATAGTAAGTTAGCATTTCTGTTCTTTACACCAAAAAACCACATTTTTTTCACACAAAGCAACTTCTAGGCTAAGCAGCATTAAAAAGTCGGTCTCCTCTACTCTTCTACACTGGGATCTGGTCCAGACTTGAGATAGGGACTCATAATTCCCCTTGGCCCTGGCAGTGGGATGTATTCCCAGAAACATTCCCTCCTGATCTGCTCATAGGGCAATGGATTATGGAGCTACTGATAATTTTGTAGTTAGCAGGTTCCTACTAAGTGTTGGGTATGAGATCTGAGCTCACTGGGACTGGCTGACTGACATCAAACAAAACTATGTCAGCAAAATATTTATCTAAGAGCGTATTCCTATATACTGCTTTCCCTAAAGACCAAAATTGGAAAATTAAAATTAGAATGAATATAAACTTGCACTGAAATAAACATGAAAGTTTTTATAAACACAGGAAGTCACAATGTAGATTATGAGGAGCTTGAGAAAAAGAAAGTTTAATAAAGACAAAAAAAAATGGAAGGTTTAAGAAAAGTCCTTAAGAAGCCATTCTGATAATTTCTTGCATAGGGTGAAAGTTTAGAGAATTTACAAGTAAGAAAGTTATTGCTTCCAGATGTCTGCAAATAGAAAGATGCGTTGATGGTTAGGCAGAAACATGATTGTTTTAAAGGATTATTTATAATGGTATTTTCGCTTACACGTTTTACCTATTACACAGCAAAGAAGAAAACCATTGTTTCACAGTTGGATAGAATGAAGCAGACATGAACACACTAGATGTTTAGTAATATTCCTAAGCATTTATTTTTCTTTGTTTCTAAGCGCTTTAACTACCTTCAAATTTTACACATTCAAAACAAAAGGATCCAAAGCCCAGTGAATTCAAGGGAGCTGTTACATCATTTAGCTTTGGGTCAAGACCAACGGAAGAATTTTTTGTTAATTTTTTTTTTTTTAATTTTTTAAGCAATTCACTCTGAGCAACTGAAATCAGAGTTTTCATATTTGTGAAATGAGAGATATAACAATAGCAGATTTTTGCTGAGAGATAAAAACATATTACAGCTTAGGTCTAGCAAATTTCAGTATCATCTCATGCTCTCAGAAAACTCTCTACCTTCAAGATTCTGCCAAGTGTGTTTGAAATTTTCATATAAAATTACGAAAGGTTTCTGAAATGTTTGTTTACATTCAATGTAAAATACTTTTGTAATAATTATCACTTTGGTACACTATGTAAATGGCATTGTTTTACACGGTTTTGGGGATGAGCAGGAATCCTTATAGCTTGACATCTTTAATAAAACTGTATTACTTACCAGTAACTGAATTTCTTTTTTTTGAAGGGGGGTGGGGGAGAAGGTTTTACCACTTCCAGAGATTCGTGGTCTTTAGAGAAATTTGAGAACACCATGTCAGACATCAAAGAGCTGTTGAAGTTGTCAAGTCTGAGGTAAGTACAAATTGCACTAGCGCATGCATTGAATGCCATTTCACCTCCAGCAGATGTGTGAGTCACTACTATACCCTCCTACTTCACTCCAAACTGACTATCACTGAATAGGGGAACTGCGGAGGGGGAGCTGGAACAGTTCTGTGGAGAAAATGAGTACGTAGGAGAAGTCAAGTTACTGGTAAATAATCCGGTTTTGTCCTTGGTTTGTGATTGTCCCCTGCAGACGTTTAAAAATTCTGAAGGAAAAATGGTACTCATGGAGGGCAGGAGAACAAAGACACAAACCACAAATGCCATAGAAAATTATGTGGAAAGAAATTGCTTTGTTACTAAGACAAAGCATTTAGTCTCTCTATAATAACTGTATCCAACTGTAATAGGCAAAGAGACAATTAATCTCTATGGGCTTCATCTGGCAAAGCATTCTGACATCAGAAAAGTAAACTCAATTTTGAGCAGTTTGTTTCTTTTCTGCTGTCTCTTAATACAAAATATCTAAAAGTGCAGTGGGTAAAAGGAAACCATATCCATCTTTGAAAGGAAACAGGAATCTTAAAAGCTATATAGAAGGATATGTTGTTTAAGGGAGTATGGAGTGCACTTGTTAAAGGGCCTCTGAAATTCCAAAGTAAGAAAAAAAGAAAAAGAAAATTTGCCAAGAAAGAACATTTGTACTGGGTCACAAGTCAGGTATTATACCTGACTCCAGACCAGTCTCACTGCCAGGGAGTAGATGGGTGGCACCTGAGAACAGGAATGGTAGAGAATGTTAAGAATGGGATTACAGGTATTGCAAATAAGGTACTTATTGATGCCTGCATTGCAGGGAGTGAAAGGGTAAATCTCCTCTGCTGAGACAGGGCGACCCTGTCACAAAACTGTATTTGAGGCAAAAACTTTGAAAATAAAAGGCTGCCAGAGACTATCTGTTGTTTATACTGAAGCCTGGGCTTGCCACATCAATTCTGAACTTGTCATCTGTGTCAGTCATTACCACCAATAGGAGGCTCTTTGTCTAGTAAATACAAGAGCAAGGCCTATTCAGAAGATGTTTAAGAGAAAATTATTAAGCTTCTCACTGGTATGGAGACCTACAGCAGTTTTTAGTTCAGAGAAATTAAAAACATCAAAGTGGTTCACTCTTAGCTGGAGGGACTGACAGCATAGGCTCTCCTAAGAAAAGCTGCAGCTGGGTAATGTGGAGTATGTTTCCACTGCTCACGTCGGCATTTCGCTTCCCAAAGTGCTAAAGCCCTACTACAGCAGGAGACAGATTCAGGGGAGATGTGCATCCATCCTGCAAGCAGCTGCCTGACACTGGACTGAAGTGAGCTGCAAAGCCAGGCAAGATCATGTCTCGGGATGAAACAGCATTTCTATCAGCTTCCTAAGCAGAACATTATGGACAGGGAGCAGGAAGCATGGAAAACTGGATGCCTTGTCTGAATCTGTGACTTAGAGCCACAAAAGAATTTCAAATTTTACACCAGAAAGACACGTCTGTATTTTGTCGGGGTGAAAAGCTCTGACAGTGATGCTGTACAGATGCATATACAGGTTGATAAAAGGCAATCAATACATGCGCCAGCACAAAGAATTACCTACCTAAAACTTGAATTTCAATGGCTCCATGTCCTTCGGTGACACACATGGAAACTCCAAAGAGTAAGATCTAGGGAGAATATCCCAAATTAAGAACTTTATTGGGGGCATTTATGTTTAAAATGCTGATTTAGTCTAATTCACGATTTTGGACAGAATTTCAGAACACAACTAGTCATTTTGTGTTTCATCATAGCCATGATTATAATGCTAAAGGAAAATTTGTTTTGTACAAATTGGTGGCGTAATTTGTATTCTAGAGAAACCTGCCTGCAATCCCCACATCTATGTTAAATCTCTGTATAACATATAAGTGTTTGCATTATCTCACTGACATAAGTAACATATTTTTTTTCTCCTTTTACATGCTTTAGGTTGCATTGCATTTGTACATGTAGGTCTTAAAAGCATGCTAGACATCTTTAGCTGTGATGTAAATGAAACAAAAACCACGGCAAGCATGACAATTAACAAAGTTAAGTCTTAGAAGGAAGCACTACTGAAATATTGCTGTTAGACTGTAAGAATGGTGCCATAAATCTCCCTTTTGTTTCTTGTGTATTTACATTGCTTCTCAGATGATGAACAGCGCACATCAGTCCCTGACCGTTCCAGTCACTAAGAGTTTTGTAAGAAGAAAGGCTTGGCAGTTGTATGATTTAACTTCAGAATGTTGCATTTTACAAAAGTACTGAAAGAAAGACAACTTAGACTTAAGTTTAGTATGAAATGAAATGAGATGAGGGAGGGATCTGTAAACAGAATTATTTTTATCTCCATATATACTCCTGTGTAGAAATATACATATACTTTTACACATGCGTTCTGCATCCAGTTAACTTCTGTTCTCCAATCTGACTGCCTAGTAAGCCAATTGGCCTAGTTTTTCCATTGTTTCTGCATTTCTTTAAAAGGGCTTTCACAGTTTGTTTTATAAATTTGAAGAGACAATTAGCTACCTTATAGACTGAGCCCATTAATTGTAAATAGTCTTGTCTTATGGGATTATGAGATCTGCATAATAACTGCTCTTTTATGCGAGTGTTTGCATGTGATTATTAATTAGCTACTAGTTTGTCCAAGCCTGCTTTGCCTCTTGCTCTTAAGAGGATTTGCAGCTACACAGAGAATATATGGAACGAGAAGAGTCTTCTGAATGGGAGAAGCATATACAGAACCCTCTCAAAGGTGCCAGAACAGCAGCATTAAGCGTGGGTGCTCTATACCCAAAATAAAGTTTGCATATCTTGACAGAGAAAGATTATAAATTTGTGTCAAGACTTCTTTTGGTTTTAAGTTGTGAGCAAAACCATCTCAAAACACATGTGACATGTTTGTTTAATTTGCAGACATACCCGTAACTTTGCATTTTAACAACTAATAATGGAAAGCAGGGATGAGCTGTCTGTGACAGAATTTTGGCAGTAAGGTAGGATCATGACAGAGAGGGTCAAGATAACCTGGGTTGAAGGCAAACGGATGTATCCCATTGGAAAAACACTCTGATTTATAGTAATGCAATTAAAAATTTAAACTTTTTTTTTAATATAAGTCTAAAAGAATTGCGAGAGATACCAAAGCTGAGTTTGTTTTGCTAATGTTGTAGGGACTAATGAAATGGTAAAATACCAAGAAAGCAAAGGAAGAATTGAAACAGCAAGCAAAAATAATTCCTGAATGCAAGAAGATGGCACAAGAACCTTGTAAAGCCTAGACAACAGTGTTATGAATGGACTTAAGTTACAAGCTGAGTGTCCAGAACTGGGACGAGGTACAAGAATGTTCCACTAATTTGCTCTGCTTAGGAAAAGAAAATACTACTCATAGCTGCTCTTTAGTTGCCATTTTTAAAAAAATGGTGTGATAAGTCCTTATGCTAATTCAAAACCTTGAAGTACTTGAGAATGAGTCTCATTAAAAAACCAAGGTACTTGATAGCTATTAAAAATAAAGAAGTAGCTATGGGAAAAATGAGGGCAATTAGTTGACTGGGAATGATGAACTGGTTAAAATGAAGTAAAATGCTTACAAAATGCTAAGGATTAGAAAATATTAGGTTTCTCATAGACAATTAGGTGCAACTAAGAACCAAATTTGCTGTAATCTGGATAGCTATCTGGATAGCTAGCGTGAGTCATTAAAAGCAGAACAGAAATCTTCAAAGCCCCCACCTGTAATTTAAGTGTCAGAGCATGCTAAGCAGGAAACGTTAGGGAAACAAGAAGAGGGACAGTTGAAGTGATATTTCAAACACTGAAACAATTCCTTCTTATGTTTCAATTTACTTAAAAAATTGTGTTCACTTTGTTTCATAACTATTGACAACTTGATCTAGACTTGAGACTGCAATCCCATACTCTCATCCTTCAGTGAAATCAATGTAGTATTTATCTTCTTCCTACGTAACGCATGATCAAGTAAATTCTGAAATTACCTGCTAATCTGTGAGCATAATTAACTGGCAGAACAATCCCAAGTTTTCTTGTTTATGATGTTTGTTGGAGCTGTCTGAATTACGGCCCAGTTGTACCCGTGGCTCTTATAACTGGCAGGACTGGCCAGCTACCTGTCTCTCCATGCATGTGCTGTAGGTACAGTCACTGAGTTTCCTTCAGAAGTGTAATCTTCTTTCTTTAAAGCTTTGGTTTGGCAGATTGAGATTTAATTTGGTGGTTGCCCCAGTCAGCAGTCAGTTTCACAGTGGAACTAATGAGACATGAGTCTTACACGGCATGCCCATGGGTGCTGGGCCAAACAAGAGCTGGGTCCTTTCTCATATGGACCCGCAAGTATGTAGGTGTATAGTGAGGGGTCTCATCAAGTCCCCAGCAATGCTCCATGATGTGATAGTAGGACAGGATGGTGGTGTCGCTCCCAGCTCCAGGAGCTGGGAATACTGCATTTCTCACTTCTGACATTGCTTCAGTGGCTTCTGTGAATACTGGGTCAGTTTGTTAGTTCGCACACGAGTGTGAGATGACAGATGCCATTTAGCCAGATAGAGAGCAGCTAGTGAATCCTCCTAGCTGTCACTGAGCTATACAACTGCTTTACTGATTGCATCAGCACAAGCTATCTTACTAGATCGAATGAGTCATTTATTCAACGTTCATAACAGTTAAACTGTTCAGAAGCTGCTTGTTTGGGAGATTTATCTCATAATTAGTTTTCCTAGGGAAGATCTGCTGGGAGCTTGGTCACTGAAGCAAAACTGATAGAATATCTCTGCACAGCGCTTTTGGGCTGGTCTGCCCTGAGCTACCAAATATACTGGATGTTCATTAGTCTTAATTAATCCAGAGGATTCTGGTAGCTTACAGGTGAAAATATCTATTTGCTCTATATATTGTAACAAATAAAGAAAATAAAGAGAAATTAATAAAATGGCAAACATATGAATTAAAGGAACTAGAAAATTGCTATTTTGGGAAGAAGTACTGTAAACATGTATTCTTAGATAATACTAGGAAAAGAGAAGATAAAAAGGATTCAAGAGTAAGAGAAAGATGAGACATATAAACCAGAGATATTTGGAGGTGGTTAAGTCACACTAAGAGTGACAGCTCTGGAGAGATGACAGAAAAAACACACAAGAAAACTATGTTACAAGGTATGATAAAGGAGATAAAAATTTATATAGTAAATGTAAAAAAACCAAAAACAAACAAAAAAACTTATGGACCATTCTGAAAAGTAGAAGAGTTTCAAGGACATCAGTTTGGAAAGTAAGTTGCAGCAAGTGATGACTTTAAGGAAATGGTGGGCAGCTACTAAAGAAGTTATTTCTTCCTAAGATAAAACACTACAATTCAGGAAATGGGCATGATTGAAGAAACAATGTGATTAGCTAACTCTGTTTGCAATCTGTGCCATTACAGGTTGGGAGAACAGGCCTCTATTTAGCTTTCCTCATTTATCCCAATTTTCGTAGAGCTTCAAATTTCAAAAAACTTGAAAATGTCTGAAGGCTGTAAAATATGCATTGGCACGCTACTATGCTTACATGCAGAAGCCAACCAGGTACTGAAATATCAGTGTATACAACTAGTGCTCTTATCCTCAGTGGTCAAGGATTTCTTGGTTAAGAGACTATCCTGTGCTTTTGTCCAGGCCCCTAAATATCTCTGTTTAATGGCATAAAGAAAATAAGCTTATTATTTGTGGACATGGTAGAATGTTGAACATATCTATAAATTATTCCCCATTTATCTTAGAAAAAAGTACATGTGTTTTTATATACATTTCACAAGGAGAAAAATGATTAAGGAAAACCATTTGGCATATATACCCCCAAACCATTAACAAGCCAATGCTGCGTGCCCATGGCAAAGTAGTTTTATGGAGTTGTTTGATGCTAAATGAAAAAGAGAGGGCTTTAATACATCCTTCTAGTTTACTTCTGTAAATCTGGTTTGGTATTTTTCTAAGGTGTATGATACATCTCTCTGTATTGCTTTTAGACAAAGAACAAAATTGCAGATGTTGATTTTAAAACTTTATATGATGGAATCTCATCACATATGCACCACTTACATGGAATTGCATAAGGAAGATGCCTAGCATTTTTTGGAACTTAATTTTACTGAAACAGAAAAAGGTATATTTGAATTGAGGTACTTGATCTTTTCAGAGTAACGTAGTGTTAGTATCCACAATGAAACCGGGAGTTGAGTTTAACTTTTTTTTTTTGATGGGGTTGTTTTCCTTGTAGACATAAAGCAAATTTTCGGTGTTGTTTACCATTCTCATTGCTATAGTTCATCAGCATGCCACAAAAGACAGTCAAGAGCTTCTCACTGGCTGGATCTGTTTTACTGCACAGTGACCTTATATGGTCTACTACAATATGTGCACCACCTGCATGGTCAACTGCGTTCCTGCCCTCATCTGTAAAACAAAGAGTTATATTAAAAAAAAAAAAAAAAGAAACCAAACCCCACCGTAGAGTCCCGAACACAACAGTAATCATACAAAACAAAGATTTTTAAACAGGGTGAAGTCATTCTTCTGGTGTTGTCAAATACATTTAGACAGATGTTTGAGGGCCAGCTTTTAGCGTAACAGAGCTAAGAAAGTGAAAACACCTACAACAAAAGGGATTAACCACCTGGTGCTAATACCTTTGTGAAGAAGTTCAGTATTTGAGGCAGAGCTGCTGGAAACAATAAATAATATTCTGAAGATACCCCGAGTTTTGCCAGAGGGAGGTGCTGAGCACCTTACAAAGTCTAGGCCATACACAATACTTTTCCTTCAAGGACCAAGTAAATTACTCCTGTTGTTACACAGATTGAGCAATTGAAATACAGAAAATAAAATGCTTAGGTTACTCAAAAACAAACTGGGGAATAAAATGGACGAAGCAGACAAGTTCCCAGTCACAAACTCTGAGTACTCACACAGTATGTTCTTCTTACTTCTATTCCCAAAATTTAATACCACTATCAGATTCTTTTTGTATGGCTAAAAGAAAAATTTGCTCTCCATCTATAATAGACTACAATGTTCTGCAGTTTTCTAAATAATACACTGTAATCTTTGTATGGAACTCTTTCTGTATAACAAATCAGATTTCATCTATCAGTGTAGGAATAGAGGAAAAAATGGCCCTCTATTACAGTAACTGACAATAGCACTTCCTTTCCCAGCAGGCAATCAGCAACAGATAGCTGTCAATAACCTAGCTTCCAGGGCTCCCAAAGGGAGAGATTTCCAAGTGAGGTACAGTTGGAATCAACTGGAAAATCTAGATGAAAATAAAACCTTGGAGGGAAAATTACTAAAGCAAAATTTTGCAAAATAAGAAAAAACCCAACCATCTCCTCAATTTCTTAATGGACCCAAAGCAAATCTCCTCTTTCCCTTGTTATTCACCACTCTGTCATCACTCCTCTCTCTCCCCATCATACATGGTCAGGCTTTACCAGGTTTTCCTCATTCTGCAATACATTATGAAAATAAAGGCTGTCCACATTTATAATATTATCTTCTATAAAGTCTTTCAGAGCTCTGCCAAAAGAAGTCTCTAATCTTCAAATTTATGTTAATACTATTTTTGATGCATGCACACCCCTTATATACTCTCTCTACGTATATATATAAAAGGACTGAAAATACTGTATACACATCTACACTATGTATATGTATAAATATAAATCTCTATATATGGAGGGTATATGTAGGGACTTCAGAAAATATGCTGACTGGAGCTGAAGAAGGAAGGGTAGTTCTTGATGGTTCTTTAATATTAAATTTAATACCAATGTAATAAATGTTTAGCAGAGTAACCAAGATAAAAGCAACAGAGGAAAATCACCACTGCCATGGCCATCTCCAGCTGGAACATGACAGGACATCAGGGGACTGTGCTTCACTGCAGGTATGTGTATTCTGTTTTAAAAAGAGGAGAAACTGGAAACTGTTTGCTGTCATATGAATTCAAGATAAGATTCTGTGTCAAGGAAGAACTATTAAAAAGGAGAAATATAAAAGAAATAAATCTCTCACATCTGTGATGTTGGGTCAAAAGTAGGTGTAATACTAAACTGAAAGGAAGTCTTACACCAAAACATAGAGAATCATAGAATGATTAGAGTTGGAAGGGACTCCCAGAGGTCATCTAGTCCAACCCCCCTGCAAGAAGCAGAGACACCCCCAACTAGATCAGGTTGCTCAGTGCCTCATCCAAACCGGCCTTGAACATCTCCAGGGATAGGGCATCCACCACCTCCCTGGGCAACCTGTTCCAGTGCTCCACCACTCTTACAGTAAAGAACTTTTTTTTAATATCCAATCTAAATATAATCAGGTGTTCAGATTCAGGGCTTGTGTTTACCAGCACAGCAGAGAGAGAAAAAAAAACCTCAGATGGAATTTTCTAGCATCCTGTATTAAGTACCTCTTCTCATATGTTTTCATTAGAAAATTTATGCAAATTAATGGTTTTGTATTTGACTCAACTGTTTTGTATATCAAAGCAGGTGTGCAAAGCGAAACTGAATCACTGATTTTGGATCAGATGCACTGAATGTGGTCCTTGTGTTACTACAATGTAATAGAAATCAACACAGTAATGATAAAATTAAGCTTCGTACAAGAATCAGGTGTCAAGCTTGTTCCTATATCTTGATATGGAACTGCACATAAAATATGTAAGCAAAGAACAATATAAAAGTACAGTTGTGTGAGGGTTTGGAAGCAGGGGTTAAAAAAAAAACAAACCAAAAACACAAAACAAACCCATTTACAAGCCAAGTTCCTTACCTGGATGGAATTTGGCACAGCTCCACTAAAAATAACTGTGTGATGGTATCTTACAGCAAATGAAAATCTAACTCGTATATCCTTTTACATTCATCCTCTCTGGTTTGTCAAAGAAGTTGTAGATTAAAAGCTGATGGATCTTTAAGCACAAGATCACAGAATCACAGAATGTCAGGAGTTGGAAGGAACCTTGAAAGATCATCTAGTCCAACCCTCTTGCCCAAGCAGGATCATCTAGACCAGATCACGCAGGAATGTGTCCAGATAGTCCCTTACTACAAATAAAAGACAAAATTGTTATCTGCAGGATAGATAATCAGCTTCCATTGCACAGACAGAAAAAGGCAGAAAGATTCAGAAAAAAAAAAAATCTTACTCCAAGATATGTCTCCCTATAGTATACTCAAAAAGCTGGAGTAAAATTAACTTCAGGCAAAGTGCCAGCCTTTGATGTGACTCTAGTGAGTCACATCACCTCTGATGTGAGGCTAGTAGGTGTAAAAGAGGTATCTTCACTGAGCTGGTTGCTCCACTCTGCATAGCTGCTCCTCTGCTCTGGGCAGCAGGGTGAAGAACAGACCAGTTCTAGTGCTAGTGCTCTGATTAGGATCCCTGGGTGCTGCTGCCTTATGCTCAAGAGGATTAATTCAGCTCATTAGTGCAGGGCCACAAAGGCCCCCGCATGCAAGAGGAAAAATCTGAAGGCTCTCACTCCCTCCTCTGAGTTCGGGCCAGGGTACCCTGTGGCATGCCCAAGCAAACAGAGTACTTCTGGCTCAGAATTCTCCATGTACTTATTACCAACTCACTTCTCCCTGCTTCGTCGCTAAGAAACAGATTTTGCACACAAGATTATTCACTCAACGAACTCCAAATCATTTACAGTCAAAACAAGACCACAGCATGTTGCTCTGTCTTGTTCTTAATCCAACTATTACTTAGCAGTTCAGCAGCAATATGAACTCCCACACTTAACGTGCTTCCAGCCTCCCAGAAGCTGTGTTGAATTTTTTTCCTGTGACCTTTTAAAATAAACATTTGCTATTCCTAAGAGATCTGTGATTGAACAGTTTAATGAAAGCATTCACATTTCTGCTTAAAAATGCTTTGCTGCAGCTCACAAAGGGCAGTGTTTGTACAGTTTTGGTTTTTTTTTAAGTACATGTAAAGCTGTTTAAAGATGCCTGAGCGACAACAACCCTAGAGACCATAGGGATGTTTTTCCCTACAAAATATACAGGAAGATTTATTACAGAATGAGTTGTTATTTCCACGGTGTTCTTTAGCCCAAAGCAACACAGCCATGTCTAAGAACAGGTACAGTCTCTTTCTCTCCCAAGGTGTTCACAGGCATTTTAGGAAAACCTGGAGTTTAATACACGTTATCAAATCACTGTGACTGCTCACATCCGCCTCATGAACAGTTTTGGCACACTTCCCCAGGGCTCAGCCAAGTGTGCTCCAAAGGACTCCCAAGCCCAAGACCGACGTATTTTTTAGTGATTATGATTGGTAAGTCTTTAAAATGTAGCACCAGAGTGGTTTCAATTTGCTTTTCCCAAAATGTGTTTGCATAATTTTGCTATGAGTTTTCTTCCCCAGCTTACTAAACCCTAAAACAAATCACTAAGTCATAAAAGATTAACAGGAAAAAAGTACTAAAGTGACACCTTAAAGAATGAAGATAACAAAAAGCAAAAGCTATATACAGCCAGTGGGTTATTCCTAAAACATAAGCACCAATACTCTGGTATTCGTCACCACTGTAAGGTTATTATTTCTGGAAATACAGTTACACCACGTACCGGGCTGTGCCATTGTATAAGCAGATAGCAGAAAGTATTTTTGCAAATAGCTCACCTAGAGCTTTTTAATCTAAACCTTAAATTAGCTTTGTTGCTTTCACACTGGGTCATTTTTAGTATCAAGTTTAAGCTCTGTCGATCAAAGTGATATTAAAGAAAAAATTCTTCTAGATACATACCATTCAGGTAAAGGCCCTCAAACCTGAATGTAACACTTCCCTCTACCTTCCTCTCCATGTGCAATATGCTTGCAGCAGATTTGTCAGTTGATTTTATAACTCTATGCAACTCCTTAGTAATTCTACTGCAGTCAAACAAATTACTGTAGGTTTATGAGAGCCGAAGTCAGGGCTGAAGCCAGCCTACGCTGATTATTTCATAGAGCATGACATAAATCACAGAATCCAATTTACAGTAGAACATGGGCAGTTTTTCTACATGGGTAAGTAGGTATTTATAGCATCACATGCTATAAACAGAATAAACCTGTGCACAGCAATTAATTTAGAATTTTTCCTCCCAGGCCTTGAGTGCAATGTTGTCTGTTGGCTTCAAACTCAAAAACAAGGATATGATCTGAGCACGGCATGGTCACAATCCGATCAGAATCGGTATGTTCTGCTGGGTGCTGCTGAAAGGGGCTTGACAAGAGGCTAAGCATGGAATTGTGTGAAAGCTGTACTGCTAGTTGGAGGAGCTCGAAGGAGCTGTGGGTCTCCATCAAAATGGTAAGAGGAGAAACCTCAGAAAGCGTGTAACCCATGGGGATTTGGAGTAGGTTGGGGAAAGCCCAAGAAGCAAAAAATCAAAGCAAACAAAAAGCTCACAAAGCATGTCTGTGGATCCTCCTAGGCCCTGAAGAAAAAAAAGTACTCAGAGAATCGAAAGCATATCAAGAGGCCTTGGGATTTAGAGAAAGCTAGGGTGAGTCTTGGGTTTGGCATCATTGCTATCCTTGTCCCAGCTCATGAAGCCTAGGGGGACTGAGAGGACCTGCCCCTTCTAAAGCAACTGTAAGCAGCAGCGTGAGGGCCCAGCCTGCACAAAGGAGCTGGACTGTAGAAGATTCTTGTATCTGAAAGGATGCAGCATACAGCCCAAGAAAGAACCACATCTTCTGGTTTAGGAACTCTTTTACCTTCTTAGCAGAAGGCAACCCACCAATTTGACCAGAGGGCAACTAACAGTGTGCTAAACTGCAGGACAGCTGTCACTCCAGAGGCAGGTGGTACCAAGGCATGGGTGATAAAATGGGACATGGTCTTAGGTAAGTGACTATTTGTTCTCAGCGCAATGCAAATGCTGTCATAGACATATTTTTTTGTATTCAAGGCATCCACCCGGACTACTCAGGCTGTTCTACTTGCTGAACAACTAACCAGACACACAGCAGTCTCAGGATCAAGGAAGGTCAAAGACCAACTTTGTCCATACACATTGACACCTCATGTGACAGGAATATAGCTTTGTTATTGCTAATTCTAACTGTCTTACTATCCACCTTATGAGGAAAGGCTGAGGGAGCTGGGTCTCTAGCTTGGAGGAGAGACTGAGGGGTGATATCTAATGCTTATAAATATGTTAAGGGTGAGTGTCAGGAGGACAGAGCCAGGCTCTTCTCAGTGATGGACAGTAATAGCACAAGGGGCAACTGGCCAAGCTGGACTATAAGAAGTTCCATGTGAATGTAAGGATAAACCTTTTCACTGTGAGGGTGCTGGAGCACTGGAAGAGGCTTCTCAGAGAGGTTGTGGAGTCTCCTTCTCTGGAGACATTCAAGACCAATCTCGACACATTCATGTGTGATATAATGTAGGTGATCCTGCTTGGGCAGGGGGGTTGGACTTGGTGATCTTTCGCGGTTCCTTCCAACTCCTGACATTCTGTGATCTGCTATACACCCCTTTCCTTCTTTTATCAAATATTTAGGCTGAAGCTTCCTCTGGTAGGCATTGTCTCTCGATTATATTAGTGTATAAACTAAACAAAGTCCTGGCCCCCTGGCTGAGACATTCAAGAGCTTCAAGAGCACTAAGGAACAGCTTTTACTAATACAGTTCTTTTACCAGTAATGTCCAATTTCTGCTTCTGTGAGTTGCACAGTATTCCTTAGATATGAACTCAACAAATGTTACTGAATTAAATATAATGAATGCAGCTTTGCATGTTATATGTCATCTCTCTGCTATTATGGCACTCTGTGAAATGCTGCATAAAGCCAAATGTCTGAGGGGCCACCATGAGAAGAACTAAAATGCTTGGCCTGTGCAATATATGCATGGTGCTCGTAGTGTTGGAAAAATCTACACAAATGGGTCTGAAAGTACAATAAAATTATATCTTACATTATTATTTAAGAAGCTATGATTACATAATTAGACTGCATTAAAACACAAAAGAATGATAACTGCAAGCTTAACAAACAAAACCCAAATTAATAAACGCTTCCCAATTACACATTTACAATTGCTCTAGGGAGCCTGCTTTGGCAGAGGGGTTGGACTCGATGATCTCTCGAGGTCCCTTCCAACCCCTACAATTCTGTGAATCTGTGATAAACAATTCTTAGCAAGATGCTAACAGATTTTTTCTTCTGTTTTCCATGGTAATTCAGTTGATGCTTTCTACCACTGCTGATTTAGTGACTTGATATTTCTAACCACATCATGCCTGCTTTTCTAAATAAAGTAGAATAAGCTAGAGACTTCGGCCATGTCTAGACACTCAGCTAAGAAGCTTTGTTTTCTGAAGGGCTTGAAAGCAACAGCATATGATGGAAGTTATCTATAAATATCAAGAATCTCAACTATCTTAAAAGGCAAAGTGAAAAAAGACATGGAAAGGGAGGTTGAATTGACAGGAGAAGAGTGAATTACATATCTTGCATGGTTTGCTTACTGTTACTGAAATTCTAAAAGCTTTTTTTTGTCCTGATAAGTAATTTTTTTCAGTCTTCATAAGAAGAGAATTCCAAGTTTTTGCCTTTCCTACTTTGTAGCTTAGCTCTTAATCAAAGTTTTAATCCTGAGCTTGCTTTTAGCAAGATCTAGTGAATAAAGTAGGATTTCTTTCTATGTCTGCTCATGATGTTCTATTAAGACTGTAAATTAAGCAGGTGTCTCTCAGCCTGTTGGAATATGAGCAATACATAACCTTTAAAACTGTGAATGAAATGCTGGAGGGGGAGAAGGTAAAGAATTGAAAAAAATCTGCTTTGTTTCTTAGATTTCCTTTTCTTTCTACCCATAATGACAGAACTCCGATCTCTTTATTCTACTTATTCAGATCATCTTCCTGGAAAAAAAACGAAACAGAAAAAGAAAAAAAATATTTGCACTGCAGAAAATAAGCAGGACCTATCATATCTATAGTCTTTAAATCAGACCTCATACTTTCATCATAAAGATGGGAAAAGATGCAAATCTATGGCAATTTATTTGGGTTCTTTATTTTTATTTTTCCCTGTGTAGGCTTTTGTTTAAATTTTGGCTTAAGATATGAGAATTTTGCCACTGAGTTAATATTTAGAATATAAATTTCAGAAAGAGTAATAGGCTGAGAATTCATGTTTTTATATCACCTCTCATATGGCTCTTTTTGATACTCTAGGAGGGTTTCCTCATCATTCAGATTCCACTTAGGAATGCAGCTTTAAAATAAATAAATTAGAATAATATTGTATAACAGCTTCTTAAGAACATTCATGATTAATTGCTGATGAGTACTAAATATTACTGTGAAAAGGATGTGTTGGCATGCATATGTTATGCTTAGTTTCTAGCTGATGCAATACTTGTTCTAGAGAGGCTTGGAAAAAATACTTAATTGTTCGGTTTGCATTTAGGTAGAATCTAGTACAACAATAAGTGAAAAATTGTGATTAAGATGCTGCCTGGCTGTATGAATTAGGGTGACCTTCATAAAAATGTTAGCCAGTAGTGTGCCATCTTTGACACCAGTTGTGTTCTAGGACTCTGCTGGTTTCCCATATGGTACTGAAAAAGGTTATGCCATTTTTTGGAAGAAAATGGAATTTGAATTCTTTCCAGTATGTTTAATCTCCAAGTTGTTTTTTTCTGCTGAAATTAACTTCATCTCCTCAGAGGAGATATATGTAGCTGTACAATTGAGTAGTTTCTTATTTTTGGACTTAAGTCTTAGGAGAACTCTGCAAAAGGTCTGTGTATCTTCATAGGATGGGCAGCTGAGTGTACATAGTTTATAGCATGTATAAAGATCTTTTTTAACAAGAGGGGCGTTACAATGTTCATGGTCTAGTGTTAAGGCTGTGATTAAGAGAGATGTGAAAGGCTGCATCTCTCGAAATCAGCAAGGAGTCTTGCCATCCATATAAGACTGGGTAGATAACACAGAAATATACAGCATGGGAAATGAGAAAAGGACCATGTAAATTCCCTGCAGAAAAAGGTAGATAAGCAGCTGTCAGAGGAGAGCCTTTAAAGAATGAATTGTCATTTTCAGTTTCTTTCCAATCCTATAGCTGTTTATATCATGAAGTGTGGTTGGTGAGAACATACACCCAGGCTGGTGGCTTCATGAAGAAACAAGGTTATGGATGGGTGCAAAAGCAGTAAGCTTTGAGATCCCCCAAGGAGGTCTCTAAGCACTACCATTAATATGAATATTATGGAAGGGCAGAATGTGGAATTTTTCATTTCCCTTACAAGCTATGTGGAGAGCTTTTTTCTCTTTGATAGCTTTCAGAATATGTGGAATATCTGAACAACAAGAAGGAATTATTTTCAAATGGGTGAGAGTCTAATCTCAAGTCAATCAGAATGACTCCCTCTAGTCTGTACGGGTACAGAATCATGCTCTAAATATCCCAGCCTTTCACTTCCTCTTATAAATATCACTTTTGTTGAATAATTATATAATTATGGTAGCTTCTATAGTGGCTCAAAGCTAAATAAAACCACAGGAAAATAGGTCAATCAGTTCAAAACAGAAGTAAGTGTGTAGCAAACTACCTGTGGAAAAATGACTGAGATTAAGATAGTATGTACATCGCAAACAATGAAAAGAAATGCTATGAAGCTATTTTCTGTAAGAAAACACTATTATTTTAATTTAGTATAATTTTCCATTAAAATCAATGACTAAAATTTTTCTGCTTGATCTGATAGCTCATCTATACCACCTGCATTGATGTCTAGGGCGTCAGAGCAGGACAAAGACAGGTATTGTCTTTCTCCCATATCCTCATGTGGGTCTTGGAAGATGGCAAGCCTAACTTGAAGAATGTGGTCTGAGCCTCCCTGTCCCCCAACCACTCAATCTGCCACATGATTCAAGTCAGCAGTTTTCCCAGTCTGGTGGGAAAGAAGCCAGCAGAGGAGCTGAGGCCTGTACTACCGAACAGGATTTTCATGAAGTGCTCAAAAGCCACAATTTGGATTGCGCTGTTCTTCAACTTAATATCCCAACTGCCAGGACTCATCACAGAAGGTATTTTTTAGGCTTTATCTACAGCAGAATTAACCATATAGCAAAAAACATGTTAAACATAACTAAGGTGTGGTGGGAACTTGGAATGAGTTTTGGAGGTATGCTTTGTTAGTCTGCAATACTAGATGATCTAGATGATCTTTCGAGGTCCCTCCCAACTCCTAATGTTCTGTGATTCTGTGATCTGTACCAGCCTTACACTGGGGAGAATGGCAGGGTAACTGGAAAGAAAGACAGTAGAAAAGCAGCTATATTTTGATTCATGGATGAAGAATGCTGAAGCATCTAGAAGGACATGTCTTATGCTCTGACTGGACAATGCCTAAGAATTTAGCTTTGATTATAAATGAAAAAAACCATAACTGGTGGTTAAAAGGAATGAGTGGGCTAGGAGCTTTGCATCAAGTAATATAGTTCAGACAAAAAAAATCCATCCTTGAGCGAGGCTGAGGAATCTGTTGTCTGGGGATACAGAAGTACAAGCAGCTGTACTTGGTACGGGCTGCAGATATAGTGGGGGAGAAAGCAGGAGGGAGAGGAGGAGAGATCATGTCTCCATTTCTTTGCTTTGCACTTTCTCTTTTGATGAAAACTTGGGGGCTGAGGTGTTTGTGGTGTATGTAGTGTTTACTAGATAAAGCATGTAGAACAATTACAGGCTGTACAGGAACATGCAGTAATGTATCTTTTCTTAAACTGCAGGACAGTACTGAACAGTCTGCATACTGTGATTAGTTAAACACATTGCTTCTGACTTAAAATCTTTTTGGCTGCCTCAGTTGTTTCTTTCATCTCCGCATACAAGCGGAAGTCTGGGAGACTAGAAACCTCATCGGTACCAACAAAGCTTCCTTCTACTCTGCTTTGCAATTATACTTGTCTGTAGTCTTGATGTTCAGAGATTCACATAAAGCAGATCTCTTCACAATATAAATACTTCTAAAAGGATGCTCTTAAGGCTCTTCGGGATAAAATTAATCTATTTATTTTCTCATTAACTGTTTACAAAATGCGTATGATTCTCTGTATTTTCTTCCATGCTCAAACAGATGGTTCAGTCTTATTTCAGGGGGTTAACTGACAACCACACAGAAAATAACACTGTGCATATGTACCTCAAACTTAATAGAGAAGCAAATCTGCCAGTAAGTCACCAGGTTTTCATTTTGTGTTTTCTGTGAGATGAATCTGTTCGGTGAGGTCTCTGGCCAGCAAGTTTATAATTCCATGACTCAGCCATGAACTACCTTTCAATAGCAGTCATGTTGAAGGAGTAGCCCCTCCTGAACTTACTTGGAAATGGTCTTGCCTTCATGCAGCACGTATGGGATCTGTGAACTCTGAGAAACCCCTGCCATTTTCATTTAATCAAGAAAAAAAATTCAGGCAGTGCTTCTCCTCTGCAAGGCCATTTTTAAGGGGCCTTGCCTGTAGGAAAAGCCATTTGTCCCACACTTTCATCTTGTGCCATGTAAACTTCTCTAAAACACAGTGAGCTGATTAACAGAATGTTATCTACCTGGATTTTAATGAAGCCTTTGACACTGTCTCCTACAGCATTCTCCTAGAGAAGCTGGTGGCTTATGGCTTAGACAGGTGCTTTCTTGTCTGGGTAAAAAAACTGCCTGGAAGGCTAAGCCCAGAGAGTTGTGGTGATAGGAGTTAAATCCAGCTTGTGGCCAGTCACAAGCAATATTCCCTAGGGCTCAAGAAAACATTATTGTAGAGAGGTGGGGCTGGTCTCTTCTCCCAAGTAACTAGTGATACGACAAGATAAAACGGCCTAAAGTTGTGTCGGGGCGGTTTAGATTGAATATTAGGAAAAATGTTTTCACTGAAAGGTTTGTTAAGCTTTGGAACAGGCTGCCCAGAGAAGTGGTGGAGTCACCATGCCTGGAGGTGTTCAAAAAATGTGTCGACATGGTTTAATAGACATGGTGATGTGTTGATGGTTGGACATGATCTTACAGGTCTTTTTCAACCTTAAAGATTCTATGATTCTAAGAACTGCTTTCGCATAAACTGTCACTAAACAAAGTGATGTGTGCTTGCTGGGATGAAATACAGGAGGATAATTGGGATTTCAATAAATAGAAATGTTGCTATGAGTCATTAAGTGCAGAGTGATTTCATAATTTCAGCCTAATGTTGATTTTAGGGCCTAAAGACCTTCCTCATTACCGCATGTTATAATTATATGGGCAAAAGTGAAAAAATGTATGTGGTAAAATACAGTTACTGATGTATTTCAGGTTCTTACATGAGTCCCAATTATCAGATGGATAACAGCTGGTTTTGTCTCATTTGAAAAGGACTACCAATGCATAACATTTTTTATTAGAGCTACTGGCCTCCACACCTTGTCCTCATTATACTTCAAAGCTCTTCGTTTGGAGAAAATAATACTCATAAATTAATTACTATAAAATTTATAGTAATAAGCATATTGGAAGTATTTGTCCTAAATAAGAACTTAGGAATGGGTACATAACTACATAGTCATTACAGATTAAGGTAACTTTCAAAATCAAGCCAGATAGGGTGGATGTGATAAATAAGCACTGTAAATAGTCTCTTCCACTCAAATCCAAGATGCTAATCTTGAATTCTGTGACATTTTATTACACTTTGTTCATTAATCTTATTCAAATACCCAGGGAAAGCAGTGACTGTCCTCCCACAGGAGGGACAGCAACACATGGCATACAGAACACATCACTGCCTACTGTAGATTTTTAAGTGCCAGCTTTGCTCCACAGATGGGCAACACCGCTTTTCTGTAGTGGATGAATCCAGCACTGTAAAAAACAGCAGCAGTCCAGAATACCTGATAGTAAAAAACTACTTTGTTCTTATTATATCTCATGAAAAAATGTGGGTTGAACACTGAGATGAATATTTATGTAGACTTTACTTATATGAAATAAACTAGTGCCACCTGGGAGTGAGATTTATATCACATATGACCCTGAAATAAAATATAGTAAATAAATTATGTTATAGAAAGCTCAATAGCTTCTCCTTGAGGTTTCCATGGGTAAGCATCTGTTCACTTGGTTGGTCACCTTGAAGAAAATCCTAAATGAAAGAATTATACGTTAACATCCTTAAGCAGTACTTGTCTGTCAGTGTAAATGCTAGCATGGAAATATGGTTAACTTCAAAGTTAAAGTCAAAGGCAAGGTAGTTTAAAACAATATATAATGAAAGTTTCCAAACTAGGATGAAAAAAGTAGCAAGGATATAAAGGCTACTAATAATTCATGGTTTTCAACAGGCAGCATACAGAACAGCAAAAATTTTAGTAAATGCAAGATATAGTACAAAGACTATTTTGTACCACATGAAATAAGGCACTGAATCTCAAGACACCAAAATGCTTTTACAGTTTCATCTCACTTCCCATCTGCGGACACCCACAGGCTTCTAATTCCTTCATGTGCGTAGAAGCATGTTCCTGGTGTCTCTGCTTCTGCAGCATATTTATCATATGCTGGCTTTTGTAAAAATATTTAAAGTAAGGGATAATGAAGCTGCATTTTCAAAACACTACATCCACTGATTTGGTTTTGCAAATAACATATCCATGCATATAATTAGCACATGGAGTAGCAATTGCATTTCAAAACTCAATTGCTTGGCAGTGCAAAATTAATTGTGCCCACAAAAAGCTAAAAAAACCTCCTCAACCCCCCCCCACCCCATAACTCCTGACCACCAAAAATACCAAAATGTAATCTTGGAGCAATTGATTGGCCACATAAGAATTCTGAGAATCAGCAACATAGCTCGGGCATCATTTCAACAGTGTATGTACGTAGCTCTGTCCAGCTTCGATACTGGTAGAATAAGAATATTTCCTTCTGACTTCATCTCCAATCTATTCCGAGGCATTCTGTTTGAGGAAAAATTTGGACCTCTCTGTATGTAGCACTTGCTCTTTGAAAACATAGCTTGTTATGTTTTAAGTAAAACAAACCCAGGATTATAAATAACTTCTATTCTTATTCCCGGTTGTATGACAATATTGAAACAGTTTTTTTAAACTTTGTCACAAAAGCATAATGCAAGCATGACATTCAAATGTCCCACCAATTGTAAGAGTTGTGTGGTAAAAAAAAAACCAAAAAAAGAGAAAAATGATCCCCTCAGTAAACAATGTATGAAACACTGAAACATCCCCCCTGCCTTCTACAAGAGCATCTACGAAATACAGCATGTTTCAACACTCACGGCTATCGTAGCATATATTGCCCAGGGCACGTCCTGTTTGAAGCAATACTTCTTGGTCTTTGCAGTTTAACAGTTGCACCAAAGGAGGGATCAACCCAGCATCCACACATGGGTTCCGCATAAACTCTGCAAATAATGCACAGCCCGTTAGAGCACGCCGGCTGTTTCCAGTTTTAGCTGTTCTAGTTACGCTGGCACTGCAACCGCGCCTTTCGTGAGAATAAATGCATGCATAGACAAACAATGTTAAGATCTCGTGGAAGTTTCTAGAGAATAAACCCAAATTAGGATTAGGGCTTACATTCTTTCCATTATCTGTAATTTAGAAGGAATTAAAAGTATTGAATTGACTTCCATGGAAACTATTTTAACGGAGTTCAGGCTGAGCGTGTTTCTATCTTCATAAAGAAGTGCTGAAAAGAACAGTGAATTCAAAACTTCACCCCAAAAACTTAAACTAAGAAACACAAAAGGTGACTTAAAACTAGAATTCATACTCCAAAATGAACATAGATTTTTTACTCTCACTTCCCTTAATTAGGCTTACCTGAAAAGCTTTTGCTTTAAGAAAAACCAACCCAAAAACCTACAACAAAAACCCCAGCAGAATTTGAAGCTAAGTAAAATGGTTTTTATTTGGAATGTAAGGAAAGAAAAGTAAAAAGAAAGCATGAGAAATACAAAGGAGATCATGTGTGTCCAAAAGCCTGTACCTTTCCAGACTTTAAGTGGCATCCACCATGGCAGGAAAACTAAAGGACCCATCCACTAGGAAGCTCTGTGCCTTTCTGTCCTTTCTGCTATGCTCCCCAGTCACACAGAACCAGTATTACTTCACAGAATCACATCCTGCTCAGGCAGGGGGGTTGGACTACATGATCTTTGAGGTCCCTTCTAACTCCTAACGGCCTGTGATTTTCTTCACATCCATGCAAGTCAGAGAATTGTCCTGGTGGTCAGGACTGGTCTCTATAAGGACCTAGAGTTAGGTGGGCACTGTGCTGCATTTTACAAGGGAGGCTTAAAGAAATAACCACCAGATACACCATAGTTTTACTCAACAGTTACTACAGAGTAGCCTTCAGGGATGTAGCATCGCAATAGACAAAAGGTCAATATGTTTTTGATTTGTTGTGAATCATAATTTATGTCTCTTCTTGATCCTAGACTATGTTGGATGTTCCAAATGTTTTACTTAGCCATTTGTGAGACAGCATGAACCTGGGTGTACAATCCCCATGAAAACAGATGAGAATGTTTTTCTGATTCTGGACCAATGGTACCCATTATGCCAGTAGTTCAAAAGATCTCATGCAATGCTTGAAGTACAAATGCTACCTTTGTTGCAACTATTACAATATTTTTTAATGTTTCTCTAGCTAAAAAATATTGTATCTCCTTAGTTTATATCGTAGTGTTATTTTACATACATAAATGTCAGAAGTAAGAAATTCTGAATTGATAATAAATTCTGATATATGAACGAGTAGACGAAGTAGGATCAGCGATATCTACACTCTTGTACAGGTCCAACAGAAGATAGCAGTCAACGTAATTCACCCACCTTTTTAAGATACTGTGGTATTTTAAAACTGTAATAGATAAATAGTGATGATGCCTGTTGTAATGAACAGAACCAGTATCAGATACATCTGTTATTTAAAACTGGTCTTGCCATGTCCTTGTAAGTTTTTTTATCTATTTCTTTATCACTCACCTTCATCTCAATGTTTTTTTACTGTAGGCATTACGTCTCCCCCTACCTACTCTGTCTCCTCAGTGTCTTCCTCTCTTGATTGCCTACAAAAACTCTTTATCTATTTCTCAGCTTCTCCCTGCATCACTTTCTTTCACAGTCACTAATTTTCAGTCTCCACATCCTCAAAGTCAGTTTTTTTTTTTTTTAATTCTCTTAATTAGTGACAGGAAATGGAACTTGTTCTCTACTAAATGGAGAGGTTTCAGTCTGTTCTGTTGTACGTTTAGGTTGTTGCTCATATGGAGAAAAGGTATAAGAAACCCTTCCTCTACCCCTTATTCCATTTGGAGTGAGCAGAAGCTTTCAGTCTCCCATTCGGCAACAAAATAATGAGGCAATATTCTGAGCGAACTTGTATATGTCTGGGTGATCGAAGGGCAATAAGTAAAAGAATATATAGCAAAACAGGTCTGTGAGACAGCAACAGAAATGTGGTAACTGCAACCGTATTTTCAGGTGATGCTCCACGGAAGCATTAGAACAAAGAGAGGGTAAACAAGAACAGCGTCATTTAGAAGGTTTCCACTGACCTGGTGGGGAAATGAAGCAGATCCTTTCAAGGATACAGTGAGGATTCACTTAAGATATTAGGAGAAGAAATGTTGAGGATAGAGTAATAGAAACAGAAAAAAGGCCAAGATTTTGAAAGAGAAATGCAATTTTGTTGTAGTATTAGAGAGGGCCTAAAAGGTCCACAGTAGGGAGAAAAACTCCACGAAGTTAAGTGCTTCTGAGCTCACAGTTGAAAGGGAAATGGCTGGAGAGACAAGAGTGACTAAAGGAGCTCATGCTGGGAGGAAGAAAGAGTCACTTGAACTGGAGAGGAGAAACAGAGCAAGAACAGAAAAGAGGAGTAAAAGAGGAGATAAAAACATGACAAAATCAATGGGGCAAGTGGACAGATTTGATGTGACCAGATGAGGGGAATAGGAAAGGAAAACAAGAAGTAGGGAAGGAAAAGATTGTCTTTTGTCACTAAAGCTCAGATTCAGAGTCAGAGGCACTGCTCCCAGCTCTGCCAGTGTTGTGTGGTATGACCACAGGGAAACCAGTTCAGTCATCTGGGTTTGATGCCTATCATCTGTAGTACATTGACAATACACCTTTCTCAAAGTACACTGAAGCTTGTTGAAAAAAGGGTGCAACATAAGCATGAAACACTATTTTTATGTAAGAGGGCAAACAACAAAATTCAAATGAAGTGTTTCCTGCCATCCTGCTCAAGGAAATATTTCAACTGAGTAAGAATTCAAAGAGGAACACCCAGCTCATCTCAGTCTTGAAAGCACTGGCCACCTTAAATAATTTCTGAATACTTTCACTTTAACCTTGGCTGCCAGATGTCCCAGTTACACCTGCTAATAATTCTAGGAAAAAGACAAAAGCTATTTTGTATGATGAGCCAGGTAAAAGCCAGCTTTTTGGAAGAGTGTGCTCATAACAGCAATTTAAAAGGATACATTATAAACTATTCAGAGATTTTATGTATTCATTTGGATTTGAAAGATACTGGCTAAATTGCTCTGCAAGAGGATCTTGCGGGAAACGATGTATAGTAATCAGTTCAGCTATGGTGCATTGTTTTTATTCTTAAATTTCCCTTTTCTGAGGTAGGAGCTAAAAGGGCTAACTCTGAGGATACACAGTTGACAGCAATGGTCTAAATATACTTATTGGTTTATTAAGTAAAGAAAAAGTATGGGATATAGCTGCATGAGCATCACTCTGAAACATTTCTAAGTTCAAATTTCTGTGTTTTCATTTTTATGGGCTATTCATCTAAATAGTTTCAAATTTTAAAAAGTAACAGACTATATCTTCTTTTCTTGTTAATGTTGTCTCTGAATATCCATACATGGCATTGTCTCAGAATTAGTGAATGAGTGGAGGAGGTCACACTGGGGCTATCAGTAAGAAGCTGTAATGCTGTGATTCCAAAGAAAACATGGGAAGGGAATGTGGGAACAGTCAGCAATAACGTTACCCCTCTTCTGAAGAGGCATCGTGAGAGTTTATAGAGGGAGAGAGACAGCTGCGAGGCCTGCGTGAGTACAGACACCCTATTTTTCTCTGCGTGGCCTCTGGAGAATGAAAGTGGAAAATGCAATCTCTGCCTCTTTGGGAGAGTAGAAAAACAAAGAGTGAGAAAACTCAGCCACAAACCTTTACTCTCATCACAGGGTTTGCCAGAAGTGGCTGCTTGCAGATATGAGGCTGTTTACTTGAGCTCAAAGTATGCATGGTATTGTGTGAGCTTTAAGATAATTGTTTTTAAAAAAAAAAAAAAATCATTTTTAGATATCTCCTACATTATATAACTGTATGTGTATAATATATACCAAAATAGACTGGATTCTCATTTGGGATCATTGGCTTTTACTCTAACACATATAATGTTCTTTAGGTCGGAGTACTGGTTTTAGTGTGGCACTGAAGGCCTCAGAATAGTACTGTTATCACAAATCTCAGAACAAAGAAACAGTCTACCAGCACTTAACTACCCATATGCATACCACTGTTGTAACTACCTGCACTAACTGGATGTGCAAATGATGCACATATTTTTTTCCTATATGCATTTCGTACTGCCAGTGACATGTTACTTCTGCCCAATAAATTATAAGACTGATTGTCTTAAAATAAGTAAAGAGGAAAAAAAATCCAGCAGCCAAATACTGGTTTGATTGCATTGAAAGGTAGAGAAATAAAATTTGACAAAACAAAACCAAAAAGAGTGAAAGGGAGAGATATGAAAGGTGTCTAATCTACAAAATGAAAACATAAATGAAGTAAACATACTGACAAGTGAGGTGAAAAACTGAAGATGTTCCAGCAGAAAAGTTCTTGTAGAAAACCTCACCATTTCTGGCTACTTCTGCTATGATGTTAGCTACTTTTGCTGTGCAGGAAGATTGTGGCGTCAACAGACTCGCAAACACCTGAAGAACTCCACTTTTCTGGATTTTTTCACTTGTCTCCGTATCTGAAAAACACATCACACAAAAATGACTTGTGCATCAGCTTGCTTTGGGGAAGAAACAAAAGAAAAGGAGAGGGGAAGTTAAGTCTTCTCAAAGGTTATTCGTAAAGTACTTATATTCCAGTGTAAGGAGACAACTGCTATTTCACTGATCATGTTTTATATGATGTGCTCATAAAACTTAATACATTGCCATTCCTAAATAAATTGATTTTTGTAAGGTGATTCTGTGTTATATGTGTAAATACAGATAAATACTAGTGCATATACAGGGAAATTAATGGAGAGACTGGTAGAAAGACTAAAGGTCATGGAGTTATATACAACATTCTAAAATACTATGTAAAAGTCAAGGCACCAGAAGTGATGAATTATTGGAAAAGTTGAAAGAATGATGGGGAAGTCACTTCAGTGGCTCTTCATGCAGCACAGCGGTCAGAAATCAGAGAAGAGCTAAGCAGAGCCTGGTCTAGACTCCTCTTGCTCAGCTGGAATATCTTCTGTTACTTTGCTAATCTATGGTAGCCCCTGTATAGTCTCAGTAGAAGGGAAAGGGAGAAATAACACTGTTTCTTGTAGTAGAGATCAAAGATTAATGGCAAACATTTTTGTCTTTCTGCCTGCAGTAGAAAAGAATTGTGCAGCTGCTCCATAACAGCGTCCCACCAAGCACTGCTGGCCAACGGTGCTGTGACAACTTGAAAAGAAACGTTGATTCAGCTGCAATTAAAGGTAAGGTGCTAAGTGCCAAAACAGGTTTTGCTAATGCTTTCAAATAATGGCATATCTGAGACAAATATTAGTGTGACATAGAATGTGATTAGATGGTAGCTATCGCTCGAGATAGCGGCCATGGCTCCTTAAGCCATTCATCATGGAAGTTACTGCATCCTCCAAAGAGGAGATATACAATAAGTGATGACTTTTTCAAGGCAAAACAAATCCATCTGAATGCAAGTCTGTTGTTCAACAACCCAGAGCACCACTTTCTGCAGTTCCTTAGAAGCAGCACCCTTACTCTGGTGCAAGAGGTATCATGGAAGGCTGGGCAGCAATAGTAGTAATTGATGGACTTAACTTTCATACTGTATCTTCCAAATCTGGGATAAAAAGGAGGGATATTAAATGCTCTTGAACAGCAAAGGAGAAGCCTTAAACTAATCCAATATTTGATTTTTTTTCAATACAATGTTTTCTGTTTTCCCCCTAAACAAGTATACATACATTTTGTGCAAAACAACTAGCAGAAGTTTGCAACCACTCTAGCTGTGCTTCACCTCTGAATAGGTCACATTACTACTGGATAAAATCAAAAAGCCTGTGATGCCTAGGTGATGGAAAATAGACCACAAGGAGAGAACTTCAAGTCTGGATTGCAGTTATGTAAGTCTTGGTATTTCTGTAGTTCATTCTGTTTTGAGATATTGGACTTTGGCTAGGACTACTCATCTACAACATGTCAGTGATCTGACATCTGATTACAAACACTTTAGATATAAAAAGAAGAATAATTTCAATATATCATGCATAAGTCCTAATTGTTATTAACCTGTTTGCAATGTAGTAACTGCTTTTTTTTTTTAAATGCACTGAGAAGCCTTCTCAGAAGATACAATGTAAAGGCGCTTAGGGCTTATTTGGAAGCTTTTGTAAATTCTGACATGTAGCATATACTTAGTAATATAATCTACCATGGATATATACCAGTGAACGAAAAGTTTTAATTCAGAGAAAATCATGTCAGGACTAAAGACTGCTCCAGACATCTTAGCTGTATAATACAGAAGAGATTCACCTTCTCCCTTAAGTTCAAAACTGAAAGTAATAGAATTCGAAATGGAAAACATAGATATCTGTGAATTTGTATTAGTAGGCAAGAGACATGAATGCGTTATTTCCTGCCACACAGCTGAGTTATACAGTATCTGGTCTTATTTTTATGGTCTGTAGTTTGATGGACTCATTACTCTGCAAAGCATAAACCACATAAACAGAACAAAATATATCCTGCAAGAAGGAAAATAAAATTAAATACTTCTCCAGGCCAGTTTTGTGTGGCAGATATGTACTGATTTAATTTATTAAGATAAGCACCAATAAAAGCACAGGGCTTAACAGACCTCTCAGAAATCAAGAAATCTTTTAGCTGGGATCACATAGATGAAAACAGACTGTTAATTTTTTTCTTACTTTTATTCAGTGTATGAGGCACAATGTTAAATCCTTGCAAATAGTTTATAGTACATCCTCTATATAAGAAGTAAGGGAATGTGCCAATTCTCCCGCACGGTACTCTAAACTGTCCTGGTTTGTATCTGCAGAATATATCAATTGTTTCCATGGATTCTATGTTCATTACACTAAAGTTCTAATAAAGAAAGTAGAAATAAAAGAATATTTTGTAAACTTCTGTTTTGAAATATACACAATAATTTCTGCAGACATATATAATTGATAGATATTTCAGTTATAGACAGTCTTTCTGGTGGGCTTTTGAAATGCTTAGACAGGGAAAGGTATCTTAATTAGAACAAGATGTCTTATACAGAAATCTAAAATTGCCTTGTTAAATCTAGCTAAGTATTTTTTTTTTATTATTTTAGAAGGAGGAGGGCTTAACAGGCAAATGATGCACAGGGCTGCCCTCTGGAAATTGGAAACCCAGATGAAGATCTTCACCCACCCTTCTCTTGTCTGGAGAGTCAACTGTACACTCAGTTCAGGTAATACGTGTTGAAACACATAACTGTAGAAGAAAACACCAAGTTGGAGGTTTTGAAGAGGACTTCAGCACAGCTGGAGGGATATAAGCAGTTCAGCTTTTCTTAGAAATGCCCAAACAAGACAATTACTTCATGAGTACTTGTAAAACATGAACTAAGGGTCTCGTGTGAAACAGTGCACATGTATGTGTGCAGTTCTAGACCCTGTTCTGCAGGATGCACTGAAGGTAGAACTGCGGTAGTAAAGGTCTATTGTCCTTTATTGTCCTTTGTTTTTTTTTTTCCACTTACAACTACAGAGTGGCATGGTTGTTAGGGCAGGGACTTTAGGAAGCATGGATTTTAGACTGCCTGCCCATACACCTCTGTCTCTTTTTTTCTCAGCATCATAGAACACAAGTCCTATATAAAAGCATAAAAAGCAAAGGGCAATTAAGGGAATTACATGTGTGGTGTTATTATTTTGGAGAGGACAATGAAGGGTCATGTGTATGCAGCAATATTTTCACTGTGATTATAAAAACCATGGTTTTCCTTCTGCAGAATCTAATACTGGAACATCACAAACTGATGTTGCCAAAGGGCTGGTACTCATACTATGTACCCTGGGCATGGGTGAAATAGTTTGGGTCATGCTGAAAAATAATTAGAAGTTACTGCTGGCTTTAGCAGAGGCAACTCTCAAATTTTGCCTTTATTTTCCCCTCTTTAGAGGCTGGAGAAAGCCTGTCTGTGTACACACAAAAGAGGAAATATTTGTTAAGGATATGAATTGCTGCATGCTTGTTTCATTCTGGGCTCAATCATTTTGAAAACGTAGTTGTCTTTTTAATTGCTATTTCAATGTATTGTCAGTTATAGTTGAAACAAGTAAAACTGAATGTTTCTCTAGGAGCAAGATGTAGGCAAAATCTCTACACCTGACCTCCTCCTGTGCTTTTCTCTATCGGAGAAAAAAAACTATAGCCAATGTTAATCGCAGGCTAAAATGTTGGCTTACACTTACCTTTTTAACTCCTTCAGCAGAACTGCATCTCCTTTCAAATCTGTTCAATGTCACTCTTAAGGAAACCTAACAATCTAGGTAGCCTGTTGTTAGGGTGCCACACCTCAAAATCCTTTTGCTATATGCAGTGCGCAGATTTGAAATAGGCTCTTTTAAAGCCTGATTTCAGACTGCATGTGCCGTCCCACCTGTAGAGCATCCACCGTCCCCTGTCTTAACGCAAATAAATGCTTAAGACTGTGGTAACACTGCTTTAGAAACAGCCCTTTTGCTCACAGTATAATAGGATGGTGTGCCACAGCAGCGTAATTGGGGAAAAAAAACCAACCCTCTGAGGTTAAACTTGCAGCTTTAGATGTCTCTTTATATCGCTAGAAATCAAGGCAAAGGGTATGTTAGATCACATAGTGTCAAAATCTTATAAATGTTGTAGCTGGGTGATTAAAATGTCAATATCCTTGCTTTTCATGGGTTTTGCCGTGCCTGAAGTCAGAATAATAAGGGGTGTGGGCAGGAAATTCTTTAGTGCCATAGATCAGAGCTGGAGAGCTGAGCATGGTGGCTATCAGACTGCTTAATTAAGTAGCAGAAATCACTGTAGGAAAAAAATCCAATGAGTGTCTCAAATTAAATGCTATGCTTTCTCCCCTCTCAGGTCTGTTTCCTATGAAATTTCACTGTATTTCGCTCTTTTCTCCCCTCTGCATCCTTTGGTTCACCTTCAAGTGAAAGAAAAGCCAGGGAGGGGGAAGGGAAAGGCAAGGCTCATCAGTCAGAAGTGCCACTACTTTGCCGTTGCTAGCAGAAGAAAACTGTATGTTCACCATTCCCATACTCAATAACAATGATTTTAAGTTACACTGCTAGAAGTAACCCAACAGTAGTGCAGGCTAGCACTGCAATAATTCCCATGTTTTGGAGCTTCACATAAGAAACGAGGCACACCACAGAATGGTAAATGAACAGCTTTGTGAGTGTCCCTCTTTATTGAGTGTTTGCACTGTAGTCGTGAAAAATGTACGTATTTCTAACTGCAAAGATGTTTTATAAACCTCCTGAAATGACTCCAGAAAATTACCTTGGCTTTGTAACGTTCCTCCTACATGTAATCTCATCAGAAAAAGAAAGATGAACATATGAATAAATAATGATGAGCCATGTATATCCTGGAAGGAACCTTCCATCTGCTCTTTCAGAAGGCAGTAGGGAGGAGAATGAAGGGAGCAAGGGATAGCTTTCTATCTGACACATCCTCTAACCACCACAGCAAAAAAGGTTCATGTGACCAAGAACAAGAATTGATGCTCTCCCCAAATACTGCCTCCCTCAAGAAGCACCGTCTCTCTCTCACTCTCTCTCTCCATAACCTCCTACTGTATTTTCCGACTCACAAAACAAGATTTTAGTCTGACTACAAGAGCAAAAACAGTGAATTGTAAAGAACCTCAGTGAAACAAATGATGTGTTCTCACGCAACAAAGAATGCACCACTGATAAGGAGGCTTCTGCTTAACATCCCTTAGCCAAAAAGAATGTTCCAATTATCAAGGAGTTGCTTTTACAGGAAAAAAAATCTCTAATAATAATTTGTATATGGAAATAAATATAATTTCCTTTTGGCATTCTCCTGTGCACATGGGGAAAGGAATCCAATTGCTCACCTATCCTTCAAACTAGACCCTTAGGAGACTGGGACTATCTCCTTGCTGTGCAAATGTTTCCATCATGGTGTTTGCTCTGTTCTGTCTCTGCCAGCAGCAACAGGGCAACTTCAACTCCTATTTTTAATGAAGAAACATAAAGTGTGCACAGATGTGTGTAATTAAAATCCCAGCTCTAACAAGGAAGGAAGAACAGATGGAGAGAGATTCACCAACCAACTAGCCACATGATTCCCGGTGATTAAATTCTCCAAAAGCTCTATCCAAAGAATAAAAGTGAATTTCAGGGTGAGCCCAGCCCTTGAATGGGTTGAACGTGCCAGGTACCAATGAATAATTTAGTAAAAAATATATGCCAGCTTTGCCTTCAATGAAGAAACACTTTAATGGATACGTCACAGCACAAGGCAGAATAATAAAGTTAGGCAGCTCAGAACCTCCGAGTTCCTGATCTGAATCTACCTGAATCCCCGACGCAGTTTGGTAGCCCTATCTGAGCTGTTAGTTCCCCTGCTCCCCCTTTCTGACTCACCCTTTGCAAGAGGCAAGCACGTTGGTAGCACCATTGCTGTTCATGTTCTATACTCTGTCTGTGTAGACATTTTTTGTCTGCCTGCTGTCTTGCATAAACCAGTAACGCTTGAAGTATATTCATGCTTCAGGTTTTCAGTCTGTACAACAGAAATTCTAGGCCCATAGTGCAAAACCTCTAAATGTAATTTTTTTTTTTAAAAAGCAAGCCTTTTCCTTTGCCTTTACATTCAAAAGGCAGGCCTCTTCCTTTGTTTCTGTATTGCATTAAAAAAAATTCAAAAATGCAAATAAGAAATTTGTCAGTTCTATTATATGGAACTGCTATTCACTGATGCCTTCTGCAAAGAAAAAATACATAATACTTAATCTTTATTTGGCACATTGTGTATTCAATGAATAGCACTTGGAATTTAACACTTGGGTAAACATCATTTAACTATCTGGCAGTATCTAAATACATCACTATTAAGAGGAATTTATGTAAAATATAATCCCACTAAGCAGCAGTGATTACCATTCAGTATCGTTGGGATATGCCAGTTTACTGGGAGACAGTCCAATAAAAAGCAATCACCTTGATTTAGTATGCTGCAATTAAATAGGTATACTGTAGTAATATATACAGCACTTATGCTGAAACGTATCTGGATTATGGGTGTACAGTACCATGAAGAGGCAACAGCTGCATGAGCTAAAATACAACAAACATCCTTCTTCAGCAAAAAGAATAAAAGCTTTATAACACAGTATTTGAGCCAAAACTCCCTCTTACAAAATATCCATCATGGTCCCCAACATTCAGAGAAGCGTTTGACAAGAAATCTTCTCAGGTAAACTTAATGGACTGCAATGAGCTTAATGGGCTGAACTGGCTTGCCTGAGTACGTCAGTGGAAGGCGCAAGTTTTTGGCTGACAGCTTCCTACCTGCAAACCCTAACTGCCCATGCAGCTATACTGCCAGAAGCGACAAAAACAGTAGTCTGTTTTGTAGGCAATATTACTTTCTGAGGGACATGGTGTAAGGTATTGTAGCAAAGGAATGTTTTAGCCAGTACAAACTGCATCTGTACTGAGACAGTTTTCAACCTTGCTAGCACTAAAGCATGCCTAAGCCTTTCCTAATTGCAGAATATAAAACCTTCCTCAGGATTCTATATATTATCTTCATTTTCTCACCAAAACTATCACTCTATATAAAAATGCTCCTGCCAAAAATGTTTTCCTCTGTCACCATTTATATGAGTGTAAGACTTCATTGTATGTGCACAAGCCAATCAAAAGGATTTTTGGGCATGAAGAATATTCCCAATTATGTTAAATGTCATATTCATTAACTTGATTCAATGGCAAAATGCTTATGTCATGCCTTTTCTTTTAATTTTATAGCTTTATATTGCCCGACAAGTTCATGTTTACGTGATGCTCACCAAAGACAGTATACTAAGAAATAAACTGGAAATACATCTTTGAAGGAAGAAAATTTTCCTTCTACTGTCATATAAGAATCATGACTGATGGTAACTCAAACCAAAGGAATTGCTAAAAGAGCCTGTACATATTTTGGCTCTGAACATGCAAATGCTTTGCCATGCAAATATAGCTATATATATACAGATCTACCTCCTGGGCTCGGTGGGACTACCAAAATGTAAGAATCTATGTCTTTAAAGGTAAAAGCATATGCAAATGTTGGCAGAATCAGGATCTCTCTTTATGTGCCTTTTTCCAATTTTATTCTGTGCTCTAAATGTGTGCTGCAGTAACATACTGAGATAAATCAATAGAGATGCTGAACGTAAGCAGCTGTTGTAGAAGCCAGTGGGAATTAGGAAGATATGGCATCCATTGCTGCTTAGATACTTGAATTTAGCTTGTTGGATGTTTTCCAAAAGTTTTATCCTTAAATCTGTGCCTCCCTTCTCCCATTTCTCTCCTTCCTCTAAAAAAATCTCATGCATTACTTTGGTTCTTGTTAATTATCCGCTTAGTTTCATTTTTTTTGTTTTCATTTTAATTCCCTCTCCCTCCCTTGGTTTGAGTAGACATTAAATTCTACACCTGCACCACTGAACTTAAGGAAGTTCGATCGGGATTTAGCAGTTGCTACACAGACACCGTTTCTTGTCTCCACTACATAAACGAAACAAGTTGTACAAGGTATTACTGGTAGCGCAGTGCTACTCTTAATATTTTTCTGGTTTCCAAGACAAAACAGGAATAATAAAGTAGTAAAATCTTTGTCACAGGCTAAGGCCGCCATCTTCCTCAAGAATGCTTTCATCCCAGCGAGTAACAATAGATTTCAGTAGATGTAGACATCTAGTTTTGGTTTTGTCATTTTGGAAGAGGATATTCTAGCTTCCATCTGCGTATTTCCTTTTCATGGAGATACACTACAAATGTCTGTCTGGATGTTCAGACTGGGACACTTAACATTTCTGGACTGTGTTACTTTGCTGTGTACAAGTATACATCCATGGGTGGCTGCCTTCTTCTCCTAAGATCACAGGAGAGTGAAATACACTAGGGATCACTGGAGGACAGACATAAAGAGGATCAAAAATTCTACCTGGAAGAGATACTGCTGTTAAGAATAAAGACAGATACTTGTGTTGTTACAACTTGCTTGTTAGCAATGTGTATGAGATCTGTGGGGATGCTGAGTGCTTTTTTTGTAATTTATACTATGGAACAGTAGCCAAAAGTTAATCTTATCCGATGGTCAAGATAGAGCCTATTGTCAACATTTCGTTTTAATAAATAATGCTGTGCAAGCATTCACAGTCATGGAAAGTATTGTTACTTGGTCACAATCCACATGACATTATTGTCACCACGTTTTGCTCTGCCCAAACAGTCTCTTCAAAGTAGAGAAAGGTTACTGTGGTGAAGTTTAAAGGCAGGTTTGCTTCAGCAAGCTGTGAAATGTGGAGTTTTTTCTCCATGCTTCAGAAAGGGTAAAGGAGGAAGCTTAAATGTCTAGCCAATGGGAAAAATGAAAGTGATTTCAGGTAATGTTTATACTCTGCTAGGACAGAAGGTTCTACAACTTAATTTTTTCTATGTTTGGGGCAGGTGGGTAAGCATGTCTTTCATTTTCATGCTCTTGTGCGGGAGCATTACAGAAACAAAGGATGAAATGACTACTGCTTAATCCTTTGTGAAGAGGTACAAGATTTCGCTGCAATCAGTCAGGGGTGATCTCATTAATGGTTATAAACATGTTAAGGGTGAGCAACAGGAGGACGGAGCCAGGCTCTTCTCAGTGATGGACAGTAATAGCACAAGGGGCAACCGGCCAAGCTGGACTATAAGAAGTTCCATGTGAATGCAAGGATAAACCTTTTCACTGTGAGGGTGCCAGAGCACTGGAAGAGGCTTCTCAGAGAGGTTGTGGAGTCTCCTTCTCTGGAGACATTCAAGACCAATCTCGACACATTCATGTGCAGTTTAATGTAGGTGATCCTGTTTGGGCAGTGGGATTGGACTAGATGAGCTTCTGAGGTCCCTTCCAACTCCTGATATTCTATGATTCTGTGATCAAGTATAGGAACTGCATGAATGTGCACTAAACTCAATAACACATGGAAGCCTCAGCTATAAATAACAGAGTAAAATGAAGGATTTCCAACTCAAATATAACCTCAGTGTTAACATATGGTTGTAAGAACTGGAAATCCACCAAAAACATTAAAGATAGCAAACTAGATGCCTTTGGAAGAAAATGCCTGCAGAAGTTTCAGGGCATTGGATGGAAAGCTTCTTCACTGATGAAGGAATGTGAGAAATCTGCAATCTCTGCAGAAATTCAACATTTTCTTAAGCACTCCAGATGCTAACACATCCACCCCTGTGATGCCATCAGATAGGAACCAACGCATTTGAGAAAGCCCACTGGTGACTTTCAGGAGAAAACCTGAACAGAAATTTTAGGGAGGAGGGCTGTGCTGAAGATCTCAACACCATAAAACTGAAACAGCATGAAGTGATGGCAAAGGCTAGCAGTTGGCCAGGAAGTCTGTACCATGTTATTTTCTCTGGTACAATACAGTGTGTATATTCTAAATAAATGTGGCTACAGTATTTAGCCAAAATATGTTTGGGGGCAAAACAAAATAGCATAAGGAAATGCATTCATTATGGGAAGAAAAATGACATGCCAAGGAAGCCTTAGAATAATGTTGACATTTCCGGTGTGCTGAAACCAGTACATCAGCCAACCACATCTTCAAGGTAAAGTGCATTATTTTAAACCTCCTTCTTTGAACTGTAAGACTTCTCCAAAATTTTTAAATACCTTTCAAAACTGGGGCCTGCCCTTTCTTTTTAGCTTATCTTTATTGGTGTGATTTTGCTTAGCCAGTTTTACACAGAAACTTGTACATTCATACTCTTAGATTCCCAAAAAGTGTATGTAAAAATAGGGTTTCAAGTATGTGTGCTAGGCTTTGCACTTCGGTTTCGTGTCAGGCATTTTTCAGAGCCAGGTGCTGAATGCTGGGATTAGTGGGCATTTTCAGCCTCTTACACTGAGTAGATCAGAGCCAAAAATAACATTCTCAGCAGATTTTCAGATGTCTCATCTGTCAAAACTGGGTTATTTATGTCTGCTATAACCTCTCGTATCTGAAGTGCAGCATGTCTGGACTAGCAATAACATTTTTTTGTTGTTACTGCAATAATTATGTCCCAGAAGGTCTGTGGCTTAAAAGTAAACTTCTATTTCCTTCTTGCTTTCTTTTTCTCGGTCACTCCTTTCTCATGGATTCTCTATTTGAGAATCTTAGGATAACTGCACTTCTTTCATAGGCACAATATTTATGAGACAGCTCTTAATAGCTATCAATCTGTACATGCTGATATAAAATGATAGCCAATATTGTTTTCTGATGTACTTCTCTGTATAATAAAATTACCTATTTTCCCCATATCTAGTAATATATACCTGTATTTTTCTTTTGGGTGTTAGATAAAAAAAGAAAGCATTTACTACTTCTTTCCAGAAATATAAGCATACTATCTTTCAAAATATTTTCTCCAGTGTGAGAGTGCTTTACTCATTCTTTTGACGGGTTTTATAAAAAAATAAATTCCATATATTAGCCATCATACTTTTCTGCTAGTTTAGCCTGACATTGATTAAGGCCTAAACTGAAAGCATTTGAGCCAATAAAATCAGAATGGATTAAATAGCAGTATCCATCATCTCACAGATCTTTTTGTACATGTAACTAATTCAGGTCTAACTAGGTAGGGTTTTTTTACTAACAGGGTCTCCCCTGGAGCCTTCTCTTCTCCAGGCTGAACAAGCCCAACTCTCAGCCTGTCTCCATAGGAGAGGTGCTCCAGCCCTCTGATCATCTTTGTGGCCCTCCTCTGGACTCAGTCCAACAGCTCCTTGTCTTTCCTATGCTGAGGACCTCTGAGTTGGATGCAGTACTGCAGGTGGGGTCTCACCAGAGCAGAGTAGAGGGGCAGAATCACCTCCCTTGACCTGCTGGTCATGCTGGTTTTGATGCAGCCAGGATATGGTTGACTTTATGAACTGCAAGCACATATTCCCTGGTCAGGTTGAGGCTCTTATCTGCCAATACCCCTGAGTCCTTCTCCTCAGGGCTTCTCTCAATCCTTTCCTCACCCAGACTGTGGTTGTGCTTGGGATTGCCCCAACACATGCGCAGGAACTTACACTTGGCTTTGGTGAACTTCATGCTATTGTCATGTGCCCACCGCTCAAGCCTGTCAGGGTTCCTCTAGATGGCATCCCTTCACTCCAGTGAGTTGACTGTACCACACAGCTTGGTGTCATCAGCAAACTTGCTGAGGGTGAAGTTGATCCCACTGTCCATGTCACCAATAAAGAAATTTCTGCAGACTTCAATTCTTTTCTTCTTTACACATATAATTATGAAGTATTTAAAAGATAAGCTATTTATTACTCTAGCCCTCTTTGGGGCGGGGTGGGGTGGGGAGGAAATGTCTGCTGTTTGTAAAAAACCAAAACCATCAAATTTTAATGTAAGAAATTCTGAATATTACACATGAAATTAAATATCATGTTTATCTCATGTTTTTTAATGCTGAATAATAGAAAAACCTGCAGAACCTCAGAATTATATTCACTGACAAAGAAGTTCCTTGTTTTTTGCCTTTTCTGATTTGTTATGATCGTTCTATGCTTCATATTACTGTAAACAGTCTGCTTCCAGATCAGCAAAATTCTTTCCTGACAGGAATACAGCAAACCATGTCTAGATAAGAAAGTATCCAAATTCAAACAATGGAGTAATTAATTTTAATGCATAGTTTTTAAAAGAAAATGCATACAATATACGAATTTCACCTCTTGATTCAATAAAACCAGGATTTCATTCAGTGCATGGCTGACACTATTTCTCTGCCACTCAATTGCTTATAGCTCATGCACCATGGACTTCCCTTAAAAATCTCAATTTCAGAAAGTTTACCAATCTAGACATGGCAAATGCTGGCAGGTGGAGAAGACACCAAGCATTTGTGTTTTTCTTTCAGAAATAAGGTGAGCAGAATCTCAGCTGATGTGTATGAGGTAGGTCCCCAGAGATGAGAAGAACTGTGCTAATTTACATTAGCTGGGAATCTAGACTCATATTATTGCATGTCTTTGTTCCTGCAGGCCTTAGGAATGTGAAGTCCCCAGCTATGTCAGTACACTGGGAATGCTAAAGGAAGCCCACACACACAGGTATGTTCTTATTATTCTAAAGCGTTTCTAATGCATGCTTATCTCCCATGCCTCTATCAATGCTGCTTCTTTCATCCTGAAGTACAGTTTATCTAATACCTCAAGCTAGTCCATAGCCTCAGACGTAAGTGCTGGTGACAGATTAGAACTAACATATCTGCATAAAAATATATATATATAGTATCACAGAATCTTTAAAGTTGGAAAAGACCACTAAGATCAAGTCCAACTGTCTGTTCAATACCAGCATGTCAACTAAACCATGCCCGAAGTGCCATGTCTACACAGTTTTTCACACTTCCTGGCATGGTGACTCCACCATCCTTCTGTGATTCTGGGCAGCCTGTTCCAATGCTTTTAAATCTTTTGTTGAAGCAATTTTCCCTAATATCCAATCTAAAAAAACCCTGATGCAAATTGAGGCCATTTCCTCTCATCCTATTGCTAGTTACTTGTTAAAGAGACCAACCCTTACCTCAGTACAACCTCCAAACCCTTCAGCAGCTTCATTGCCCTTCTCTGCACCCACTCCAACACCACAATGTCCTTCTTATGAGGGTCAAAAACTAAACACATTGCTCAAGGTGTGGCCTCAACAGTGCCCAGTAATATCAGCTTCTCCAATGTCTCCTAAAGAAACCATCTGTGCAGGATTTTCAGACCCCAGTCTCAGATGTGAAGGGCTATACAACTCTCTCTCTAGATATATAGTAGCTTAAACCATTGAAATTTTGCTTGCCAAATATTTACCAGTACTTATCACATTCAGCAAACTGTTTGATTCACCCCTGTGTAGCATAGCACATGTGTGTGCATACACCTTAATTTGATTGCTGTGACAAATGGCAGAATAGCTTGTAAAGCCAGATGGCAGGACCACATTCCAGGGCACTCCAGCCTGTCTGGGATCATCAAAAGATCAGCTGTCAAGAGGAGTGTGAAAAACAAAAGCAAAAGCAGCAGACCACATACAGAGAAAGCTACAGAATTCATCATAAATTTGCCATCCCAGTTTGTATGGTAGACAATACAGAAAGAAAGTAGTTTGTCATATTTTAACATAATGAAAAGTTAAAAGACTGGCTGCAAAGTAAACAAAGCTATAATTGTCACTATTGCTGGAGGCTAAGGAATTTAACTTGCATTTCCACAACAACCACAACCCTATGCTGCATGCATGCACTTGGCAATTAAAAACAGTGCAATGGTCTCTGAAACTTTCATATGTACATGCAATATGCCCAAACTGAAGTTATGTTAACACTGGGTTTAACAGCTGGTTTTGGTTGGCAGTAGATGGGAGTTGCATTAATGTATTAGCAATAAGTTACATTTTATATAAAAATATATATATAAAAATAAAATGAGGTGAATAAAACTTCATTAAGATAATCATTCGCATGGGAATATACTAGAGAGCAGAAAAATTATTTGAAAATGTTATTTAAATTATTTCTATGTTAAATTAACATGTAGCTTCATATAAACAATCTGATTTCTAACTACTATTATAATATATATAATAATTTATACACTGATATAGAGAGGTACAGTGTGTAACCCATATCCATATATATGATAATATGCACTGTAACCAAAGCAGGTCCTGGAGTGCCACATCTATGTATTTTTTTAAACATCTCCAGGCATGGTGACTCCACCACCTCTCAGTGGTGTTCCAATGCCTGACAACCCTTTCTGGGAAGAAATTTTTCTTAATATCCAATCTAAACCTCTCCTGGCACAACTTGAGACCTTTACCTCTTGCTCTATTGCTTGCTATTTTGGAGAAGAGACCAACCCCCACCTCACTACAACATCCTTTGAGGTAGCTGAGAGCAATAAGGTTTCCCATCAGCCAACTCTTCTCCAGGCTAAACAACCCCAGTTTCTAACTCACTTGAAAGTAAATTGATATGCAGCATCCCAAATCACCAGCAAGCTGTTGAAAAATCTGTCCCATCTAACCCATCTAATTTTCAGCTCTCTGTCTTGGGCAACTGAAAACATGATGTCTATCTCATGGCAGATCAGTGGTGTTATACTGACACACACAAAGAACATGGTAAATGGTGGAGGGATTGTAGGTAAATTTTCAAAAACTACCCAAAGAGAAAAGTCAAAATCTTAATAATCTGCTCATATGAACTGGCAGCTACAAGAGTAGAAAGGACTTTGGGAAGAAGAGCAAAGCCCTAGACTGAGACAAAGATAATAATCTGGTTGCAAGGAAGCATTGGTAAGCTTGCTGTACGATAGTAAAAAATTATTTTGCATCTGCCAAAATTGTTCTGTGGCATAGCTATGTGACCTTCATAGGGAAAATGGTAAACTCTGTTATTTACACTGAGTACTCTGTCATTTTTCATACCATTTTCTTTTTACTACTTATCATTTGAGTATTACACTTAAGAGTACTGGAAATTCCAAATTGAATTGGAAGTTGGATTAAACTGTTGGACATAAATAAATGCATAAAAATGATTCAGCATCTCAAAAAAATGGGTTGATATTTTTTAAATTCCCAGCTGAAATTTCCTTGCAAAATAATCAGAATTAAAACCCACTACCATTAAATGCAGAGACTGTTATAATTCATATTTGATTTGATATGGATGGTGCCTGTATTTTATTACGAAAAAACTCATGAAGTATTTTACAACATCTAAGACAAAAGGTCATGATTTAAAGAATATCATCACGGAAAAGAAACCACGATAATAATAGCATGTACTTTTGAGAGTATTGATATTTACAAAGGAATAACCTTTTTTTTAAATAAAGAATTTCTAATCATGGCTTGTATCTATCCTGACAAGTTTTTCAACCCGAAACTGTACACAGATTTTTCTACTGCTACCATCTGAAGCACTAAGAAAGTTAAACTTGGAAAAGTCTTATAAGCTGTCATCTTCATTTACTATACCTTTCTGCCTTCTGCGAGTGGGGGGACGCATTCTACAGCTTTTGGTGAAAAAGACATCTTGTTCCATTCTTAAGTTATTTTTGTTATCATACCACATGTCAAATTTGGACCATCTTTGGATATCCACCCTATTTCTGCTAATTGAGACTACTGGAAATAAGAAATATGTGATCATAAGTATGAGGGAAAATATATTACAAATAGGAATCTGTGTGCTTTTAACCAGAATTAGCAGGCTGCTCCCATATCCTTCTCCCTATCCTATTATGCTTATTTCTCCATCCCTGTTCTTTGTTTCTTGAGTGATCAACAGGTAAAGTAATTGTGCTACTTAATCATGTTAGAAAAAGAACTAGACTACAGCTGTTGCAAATGTCCAGGTATTTTCTGTCACTGGTTTTGGTGCTACCTGTGTATTATAGGTATATGTGTTAAAAACCCCAAACCCCAGAACAGCCAACCCAGCAGCCTGGTGTTTCAGTCAGCCTTTTTGCCACATTTTACTGCCTCCATTTTAATTTACGGATCTCATTATATGATTTCAAATTTGAAAGGTCCATACAACTTACTGTTTTGTGCCAGAGCTTGAAGCAGACAGTCCAAACATCCCTCCAAGCTATCTGTTGTGCTGTCAGTGGTTGTTATCTTCAGCTTTTTCAGGGCTTCACTTAGATTATCTGCTCGGTAAACACAAAGAAAAGAGAAATCAGCGTCCTCATCCATTTGGTATCAATATTATAGCCTTGAATATAAATAGTTACTTTAAAGTAAATAGGATCCTGTACCAATGAAGAAGGCATGTGTGGTCTGTATTCTGATGATACAAAAAGCCAGGTTAGAGATGAAATTAAACTTTTCAAATTTAAATATTTATTATTCTGCATCTGAGTACAGGATGCCAGCAGGCACTTTATGAAATGCCACTGAAAAGCAATTTAGCCATCAATATTTTCTCAGGTTAGTTGGTGCAGAAAACCAGCAACTGTTTCTTCGCTCCTACCCTTGTGTGTTGGCGGGGGGAAATATGAGGGAAATATGCAGATCAATGAAGGGAAAGTAACTGAAAATGCAATTTTCTGCATGCTGTGTAGGCTTCCATTTTGACTATACATGCACAGATCCCCAGTGCTAAGGTTATATAGCCTTTTAAGTATTACGCCAGTCCATACCACTATGTTACAAGCTTAACTGTTTATATCAACAATATTATCTCTTTAATTTCAACTGATCCATAAAACTGTTAAGGCATCTTCTAGAAATAAGAAAGTCTATTGCAGATTTCAGATAATCAAATAACTGTTCCCCCTTAAAAAAATCAAACAAAACCAATACTCCAAACACATAATTCTCATTAGATGTTAATTTATTCCTCTAAAAACGGGTAATACAGACACTACAATTTTTCGTATTCTGCTTATTCACAAGCAAGGTGAAAGTGTTACCAGCTGCAGCCTGAGTCTCTGGTTTAGCCCACTGATGACTACTCTGAATGGAGTATCCTTTTAAAAATGAGTGCTAATTCAGTTTCCATGCCAACTGGAGTAAGCAGAAAGTGCTACTCAAATAATGTTAAATAGTGTCTGGTTGTCTCCTTCTCCAGTGACTAATCAAAAAGCCTCGACCCAAGCCCTACAGAACCACAGGTACAGTTTCTTTGGAATGCATCACTGGTATCTTCTGAATCTGAAAGGCAGCCAGTGCTGCCTTAGAGCTTCACACCCATGTAGGAAGACCTTCACAGGCAAATTGGCAACTCCTGTGATTTACCTTCTCTTCACTTGCCCACATATGGGATAGCGCAAAGGAAAGGAGGCATGGCAAGAACTTCCTTTTATTTGTCTTTAAGGCACTAGCCACCCAGTGGAGACAGCGCAGGCTTTTTGTGAAGAGGGTGGAATCTCACTCCTCCTGGAGCTGCTCTGCTTCTCAGCCAAAGCTGTGGCTTTTGTGCCACCTGTTTTTTTTTTTTTTTTTTATTACTATACACTTTTGTAGCCCACTATCCCATCTAGATAAAGCTAAGATGCTTCATTTTTTATGTGCTCATTATTTAGGTATGAAATTTGTCATGAAATTGTTTATCAGGCAGTTTGTCTGTTCAGCAATGAGCATGTTCTGAGCTATGCTACACCCAGGTATTCCATTACTGCTAAATGCAGAGCCAGCAGCAAGCAGGCAACTCTATAAAAGCCTTTGGGGCAGCTCCAATTGGTTGCAGTCCTTGAGATCTCAAACCTGCCTCCCTAGTACCTCTCCTTGCTATGCTGAACTGACATTTCCTGGAATAAGCTACTAAGGGGAAAGAAAAAAAAAAGCGCACTTTTTTTTTTTAACTGACTCAGGTTACTTTTTAGCAGGCTTACTGCAGCACATGTAATGAATGAGACTCAACTAACTGCAGAGCTGTACATGCACTGCAAAGTCTCATTGCTTAAATACATTATCCAGGAAATACCACTGAAATTTGTCAAAAGGCACAGGTGCAGGGTACCCAAAGACCAGCCCCTCAGTACTACAATTTAACATTGTGTACTCCATCTCCTCTTATACTTTCCTCACTGATCTCCCTCTCCCATTACTCTCTTCAGTTTTCCACTAATATAGCACTAATTCTCTTCCATCCTACAGGCATCTCATCTCCCTGTGTACTCACACGTTTAGCTCTGAAACTGTAGCAACCACTTATAGTAAGTAAATCTACTAATATATAAAAAAAAGAGGCTCCCACAGTCTGGGGAAGAAGAAAATGTGTAAGTAAGAAATTCATCTTCACACCAGAGAAGAATATGGAAAGAGGCTGCTGTTAGAGAGGACACCCAGACTTTATTTTTCTTATAGCTTCCTCTACTTTGCGTGTGTCCAGTAAGTCACAAGTTCCCACTTACTTTCCTGTAACTTCCTCCACTCTGTGGCACATCAGAACCTGCAATAGAATTAGGAAGGTCTTTTACTCCTACCTAGCTACCCTTTCTGCTCAGTGCAATGTTAGGTTTTTCTGGGGAAAACTCACTATTTTAATGTAATTACAAATGATATGTAGAATTATGCTCTTTGGGCAGAATTTTCAAATGTGACTATTCAATTCATTCCCTATGACAAACAACTCAGTTTTTCACTGTACCAAGCATGTGCACATCCTACCTGAACATTTAACTCCAATGTTAAATACACAATCAGGAATCAATGGACAGTGTGGCAACAGTATGACATGTTACTTTTAAAATGTTTTACAAATTTATGCTACAATATGTACCAAACTGCCCTTTCAGTAGATATGACTGGATACTTTAAGTAGTTTTAAAATAATAATAGAAACTAAATTACAAACCGAACACATAAAGCCTGTTTCTAAAAGAAGTGTTCCTTGATTTTGTAACAAGCCTGCAATGCTAAACTTAGTGCAGCTTCTGCTATGCAAAAGAAGGAAACAAAGTATGAACACTGTAGAAGCAACAGCTCTCTTGGCACAATGTCAGAAGGCCATGGTCACAGGAGGGAAAAAAAACCAAAACCTTCATGAAACACTTTATTTGCCCTCTTTGATTCCTTCTATCAAAGGCAGTCTCCTTTGTAAACAGGGCCAGGGTTTTTTATGTCTGAAACCTGAAAATCCCAACCTATGCAAATATACCTTCAGCAGATTCAGAGGTTATTCCCCCCCCTCCCTTTGTTTTTGTTCTGAAAACAAAACCTTACAGCCTGAGGTGACGCTGTCAGGGACATTCAGAGAGGAAGGGCTGTAGTGTTCCAGCGGGCATTCACCATGTAATCATGCATGGCTTCCTAATTTCTGGGGTTTCACAGCTGAATCTGTCATTTAATGAATAAGCTGCAGATGCTTGTCTTCCATGTACACTCCTCCCACACACTGTTTTCTTGTAATTATCTGCTGCTTACCTTTCTGTCTCTTTCTATGGAAGCTGTTTCCAGTAGGCTTGCTACTGCATGAGCTGATCAGCTTATTAGAGGTAAAAACCCATGGGATAAAAACAACTTAAGAAATCTTTTTGGCTGAGCATCAGGAAATGCGAGTACATTTTGGTCAATATACAAGGTCATGTGAAAGCTCACATTAGCTGATAAGCTCTAAGGAGGCAAGGTCAAGATGGTAAACGTAAAAACAAGGCTAGTATTGTTCCCTACAGCACAGTTGGTCAGCAGTCTGTCATCAGGTTGCTAGTTTGTGAGGCATCAAGACAGAACTTTAACAGAAATATCAACCATTGATATGACCCCAAGCACAGGGACTAGCTCATACTTATACCTGGCTCACGGGATTGTTTTCAGAAGGATTAGTTCTCTTATCTGTACAGAAAGACCCAAATCCCAGAGACCTTAATCCTATATATCCTAATGTTACAAACTGATAAATCAGGAAGTGGAGCCTAGCAAGAGCTGTCAGACCTGTCTGGCCTATTCCACCTCCTGCTGCATTACCAGCCTTCCCCTGATAACTACTGCTGCACAAACATTCATAACAATTAGGTGGTGTAAGTACTACAGTAGCCTGCATTGCTTTCGATGGATCAGCTACGACCTCTTGCAAACTTTTGCTAACTGTTGCGCAGGCATTTTTACAAAGAAAAGTCAGAAACTAACGTGTTAGAAATACTCCGTTTCATTTCACTGTATTCTTTTTTCTGAAAGCTTTTCTGTGACTCAGTCCTATTTTTCAATCAGTAAGTTGTTTTATACAGAAGAACTGCTCTTTCATCTTGTAAAACTCTGGTAGTTGATCAATCTTGTTTAGCAAGAGGACCACAGGAATGCTGGCTAGCCGAGAAAGAGCTTTACAGGGTCCCCAATAGTGCAGCTAGGGATGCAGCTACTTCAGACAAGAACCAATTTACTAACAAGCCATCTTCTAAGACTGGCATTAAAAAAAATTTAGAATTTTTATAGCTAAGTATTAACGGCATTGCTTTTGTCTGGACAGTTTATTGTTATGTATTTTGCAATCTTTTTTCAGTATAGATATTTTCTTTTAAAAAGATAATTTCTTTGAACATGTTCACATTTTCTGTATCTTTTGATTGATATCTAATATATTTTTGTTATTACAAGGACTATGATATTACACATGCAACGTAGCAGATAAGGAATTCAAAATTGATAGATATTGAAATGGTACATACTGAAACAGGCTGATCAGATAAGAAAATAAGTTGAGGCAGTTGTGCTGTCACAGGGATGGTGGCTGTATGACCCTCAGAGCCTTCAAAGTCTGTTTTACTGCTTCTCAGGAAACAGCAAGACATCAAACTGAGCAAAAGGAATCATGCCATTTTATGGGTCTCCTTGTGTTATAGTAGCATAAATGTCTTCAAAATTTAAGTGTGTACATCTACGTGGACTAGACCTCAGAAATTACTTAATTTTCTTGTATGGACTTTATAACTTTCCAGCATTTCAGTACAAATTAACCTATATGGAAAACCCATCACTGATTCACCACAGTTATTTTTGACTAAAAGTATATTCCAGGGTTATATTATTTGAAAACCTGGAACTGACACACAGATCAGACACATAAGCCATTTCAGCCAGGATCCAGCTCCCAAACTATCCTTACCCCATGCTCTTCCCTTCCAATATCATCTGTGTTACTACTCTAGTGCAGACCCCATGTCCCAGGCAGAGCACTTTGTGCACAACGGTATTCGGTGGTGCCTGGGAAGCCCTGTGATATAAAACACCTACCACACAACTCACTGCCCCAACCTCAACAGCCTCTGGGGGGGAAGTGGTGATTGTTTCTTGATTCTGAAGCTGGCTGCCTGAAGAGCAGGCAGATTTGGCCGAAATTACTTTTTGCAGCAGGAAGCCCAGCAACTGGTGAGATCTGTAGCATGTTTTTGGTCTTTAATGACTGCAGATGCCCTTTTCCCTGAGAAAGCATAGAAGACCAGTTCAAAATTCAGTTCCTTAGTTCCCAGGACATGGAATAAGGTGTCAGGAATACACAGGATGAATCTTTCTTGAATCTACATAAGGAAAAGCTAAGATGCTTCCTCTTGGATAACTTGTATGGGACTAGGTATCTTCTGACAATAGTTTATCTACTTAAATATGCAAAACACCCAAAATACAGTTTATTAAAGACAAAAGAACTTAGGCCACTGCCACAGAATGCACCCTGCCTGCCCTTCTTTGCAGCAGCAGTCCTCAAGTGCTCCCACGTGTACAAACCACCCAAATCTGTCATTAGAAACCACTCTCTTAGCCCAGCAAGGAAATTCTGAAACTTGGCATCTGATCAGGAGGTAGATATATGCTGTCAGAGGCATATGTGGTAAAGAATTAATTTCTGACAGGTAATGCCAGGAGAAATTTAGCTGTCTATTGTCTCCTAAAAATAACAGAACAGTGCTCATCCAATAGTAGAGAGTTCAGTATGACTCAATGGATTCCCACAGCTTTTTACTCTTCTCAGGAATGACAAACAGATGGACCTGGCTGAGAGTATGGGTCCTTGCAAATGCAGTGTTTGACGTGCTGCCAGGACACAGCTGTGACAAACCTGATGTGGATCGCATCTGACATAGATTGGTTGCCCTTTACAGACAGGAGATCGATCTGGTATGTGCTACATATACCTGTGCTCTGTCTTGCCTCTCTACTCTGTAATGGCATTGGAGGCCAGAAGAGTTGGGAGACAGAGGTGCTAGCCATCAAAGCAAGCAATTGTCCTTTTTCACTATCAGGCCCTCTTGTGCCTGGCTGCTGTGGAAATTTAGGTCAACTGAGAATTACAGGATCTGTTCTGCAGGTACTGTTCAGTTTCCACAATGTCAGAGGAATCTGCAGGCACAAACACATCTCTGAAAAGCTGACAAACCACATCTCTGAAAAGCTGACAAACAGCCATGGCTGCTGTAGTCATGCTGGTTATAGCAGCAGGTGGCTTTTCACCTGGTATCACTTGACCAAGATGCTTTGGGCTGCACTGGTGCTCTTGTATGTGACCTTTCCACGCAACAACCTGGCATAGGATTCCTCTTTGGTCCTTAGAGATGTCACATAACGTGAGTTATGCCACCAGTGGAATAGGCAGTCTGAAGCATCCCTCTAGAGAGACTGTTTCCTTGAGTATCTGGAGAGACACAGCATCTCTCCAGGGGATGTGGTTGGTAGCATAAGCCACAAGTTCTGCTCTGTTGCCACGCAAGATGCGCGATGGCACCATGGCGCTATCCCCAGCAGGAGGTCATTGAAACTGCCTGAGGGTGCAAAACCAGAAGACCTGGTAAGGACAGAGCAGACAGAATGGTCCATGTCAGTTTGAAGGTCAACAGCTTTGTTGGGAAGTGAACAGGAAATAGAAAACTATTTTGCCACTTTAAAATTATTACCATGCACCCACATTTTTAATGCTGCATACAACTCTAGGCACTTCATACTGTAAATGATATGCTGCAGAACTAGAAAAGGCACAGATATGGCTGAGCCAAGGTAAGGAACAACTATCCCTCAAGAAGTTAAGCAGGTGAGGACTCTTCATTTAAAAAAAAAAAAAAAGAAGATGCCTGAGGGTACAACGTGATCTAAATATACAGAATCATGACTAAGATAATGACAGCTAATATTCACTGTTTCTCTTAACACAACTACCTTACCAAAATGAAATCCTGTTTGTTTGTTTCTGTCCTACCCTGTTTAGTGAATTGCGTTAATGTGGTTTTTTTTTCTTCCAACTACTTTTACTAGTTCCAGGGAAATACTGACAGATCGTTAACTGCAGGGCTCCTGCTGCAACCTGTTTTTTAACTTAGGTACATTTGCTCTACTTTTCTAGCATAGTAACTAATTTTAATGAGAGCGCCTATTTTTGTCCACAGTTCAGCTGCTTCATTCTTAAACACTTCTGAATCTTAGATATATACCATCTGGTCTTCGAGACTTGTTACTCTTTCATTTATCCATTTGCTTTGCATCTGTTCTTGTGACACCTCAATCTCTCATGAGCTTCATTTCTATTATCTGAAAACACTGACACACTATGACTCATTGCCACCTGAGCAAGGTGGTACCTCAATATTTTTAGTAATTATCTGGTCAGCCCATATATGCTAACAACTACTTAATTTCCATTCAAAACCTGGAAACCTAACCAAGGCAGCACCTGCCAGCATTCACTTCTCTTGGAACCACTTACCAACGCAAAATTTTCATTTTGCTGTAGAATGCTCGTTAATTTTAAGAAGTAAAAAAGGTAGTGTAGTGGTGTTTGGGGGTTTTTTGGTTGGGGTTTTTTAGTTGATTTTTTTTACTAGATTTTTTTTACTACTTCTGAAGTATCTCAATAACATGTCTGTGAGCAGAATTAAAAGGATCAACCCTAGAGACAAACAGAAACTGAGATTAGCTAAAATTACTTGTTTATTTTCTGTTTTGCAGTGTTTGGGAGAAAAAAATGATCTTTGATTTTTATGTTAAAAATTATTTTACTGTAGTCACAGATAAACAAAAGGTATTTAAACAAACATGTTTACACTATTGCAAGGTGTGATGATGACCTGTAACTGCTGTAGCTGGTCTGGATGGTAATGATCCTTCCCTTATTACTTCAATCCCAAGTTACACATGCTAGAATATAAAAATGACATATCAGAACATTTTGCAGAATCTTGGAAGATTTATTCCTCTTCCCTAGGAAAATGTAGAACAGAATTAGGTATCTTTATATTTCATAATTAAACACTGAAGATATATTGTTTGATTAGGAGAACCTGTACAGAATTAATTTCATTTAAAAATCAGCTGATGATAGAAAAATGTACTTATTTTAACTAAAGAAGAGATGTGGTTGTCAATTTATGGAAAAATCTTTTTGGGTACTCTATTACTAAGAATAGTAGCCAAAATCATACATGAGATGGTTTCCAATTTGTAAAGAATTATATTTAACTGACAGAAAACTGCGCATCTGATTTTCATATTTTCTTCACATGCCTGATCTTCACGGAGTCTACATTATGAAAACCCAGGAGACATGCAGCATGTAGCAGAAAATACTAACTGGAACTTGTGATAGACAAAAACTCTTTAAATTCTCACTCGGTCTTTAGTGATCAAGAAACTCATAACATCACTTGCAATCAAAACTGAATCCACTTCAGTGACTTTATTCAATGCTCCATTATAAAACTGATCATAAAGAAGGTAAGAAGTATGTTTTGTCCTAAAGGATGCGTTATATCAAGATCAGTCAAATTTCAGAGAAAAATGGTTTGGGTGCTGAATGGAAGAAAAATATCTTACTGATCAGTTTCTACACTGAGTAACACATAATTTTCCTGTGTCCTCTGGTTTAATTCTCACATATTCATTCATTACTGTTTTAGAGATATATTAATTTCATAAATTCCTGCATATCGCAGCTAATTTCTTCAGACTCACCCTACTGAACAGATCTTACCATTTTCCCTTACTGTTTTAGAAAAGATAATCTTTAAGTGATTTCTCTCTCCAAACTACTATTCAGGGTGCTTGCACTTAGAGAAAGCACCATCAGAATTTTGAATATAGAGGAAAATCAAAGTTCATTGCAGCAATTTTCCTCTATTGAGAAAAAAGGCTAAGGCAAGGCAGGGTAAGGTACCCGCTCTGTGTCCTTACAAAACAGTAATGTCCCTTAACACTGCATCTACTGCCAACACCAACACAGAAATCAAGCTGCAAGATAGTCAAAAGCCTGACTTTCTTTTTGGGACTTTGTGTAGCTCTTACCTACCCACTTTGGTGATGTGAAGTCTAAATCTATTCCAAGGAAATCTCTGAAGGTACGGTAGCACAGAAGTAGAAATCTTACTGTATTTAACATGAACAAAGTATCAACTCATATCCCTGGTGAAGAGATCACGCTGTCATCAGAAATAACAGCTCAGGCACAGATGTATGTCAGAATCAAGTAAAACTTATGTCTATCACAACCTAAGACTACAAACAGCGTCTTGTTAAGGCTCTTTTTTATTATTATTTTTTTTAATCTCAAGAATATAGCTAATGCAGGAGACAAATACCTGTGCATCACGGCATGTATGGATTTTTCTTACTCTTTGAATCTGGCTAACAAAACCACAATGTTATTTAATAGATAAAGTGTTCTCACATTGACAGATTGTGTCAAAATCTATGCTACTAGCCATGCTGTTTAGAAGTAAAGGCCGGGGCACTGCATTCTCTACACAAATGCATGGAACAGAAGGGAAATGTACAATTAAGGATTGGAAAGGATGTTGTCTATGTGCACGATTGTGCACCTCTGGTTGCTGGGTGTGATGCTAAGTTCCTTCTGCCTCCTATAGGTATGATCTGCAGCAGTATAGTACGTGACAGCTCATGAGAAAAACGATTGGGAGCTGAAGCTCAGGCTGCAGGTATCCTTTCTTTGAGCATTGCTGGTCACACTATCAGTCCCTCCTAATGAAGGACAAGAGAGGCCACCAAGAAGTAAGTAGGTTTATTACAGGATTTAAGCAACTAAGGCTTAAATTATATGGTCTTATGAAAAAGCCAACTAGCTCATTGTATGTAAGCACAGTGTTTGGTTCACAAAAGACGACGGGCTATTTCTACTGTCAACCAGATTCTGGCTTTTTAGCCCAAACTATGGAAATGAATTTTTCGGTTCTGTGGCATCCCACACCAGCTTCTAAGAGCAGTTAAAATGATGCAATTCCCAAGTCATCAGTTGTCACAATATTATCATGTGTTAGCTGGTACTTCTAAGGCATGATTCTCTCAGTTTCAAATACCTGAGAATATCAGGTTTCACTTCTCAATATATATTTTTTTAGCCCTCATGTTTGTAAAACCCCAAACCAACCCACTTGAAAACGAAACTAGATATTACAAGAGTAAACAGAAACAACCCAAAGGCTTATCCTTTACAAAACAATGACTTTTTAAGACCTTCTTAATGATTTTTTTTGTTTGTTCACCATTTGTCATTTTCAAGATCCTCTGTTTTTTTCCCCAGCTATACACATACATGTCACAGTTTCCTTAAATTGGTTAGATGTAAACAAATACTATTACTAATGCAATCCCCCAAATGAGCAACATATGTATCTATGCAAAACTGTCAGGTATTCCATAAGATCCATAGAATTCCTTTAAGAGATACATGCATGTATATACCCAAACATACCCAGTACATACAAACACTGCTGCAAACAAACAAATGCTACAGTGATATTAGGTTGTTTAGTCAGTTATAAAAAACACAGAAAGTTTCAAAATTCAATCAAGCCACATATAATTAATCGTGTAAAATATCCTCCATATAATATAGTGCATAACAAAATGTTGATGAGATGAACACTATTTTTTCCTCAAGGGACCCCTATCCCCTTCAGGAGAAATGTTCTGTCAAAGAACAGCTAGTGAATGTCTTATCCTCACACCTGGCATGTGCTTCTAGTCTTATTTACCAGATACTATTAAAAAATCCTGTTCTGAAGGATTACTTCATTTCTCACTGGCGATTATAAAGTTAGTATCATGTCATAATGCTTCAAGGAGATTAGTGTGCTTGTTTTAATAGGGTATTTCTAAGGTAACATGGAATCAATATACTATAAGAGTGAACGTGAGAATTGAAACAAGTTTAAGGTCAAAAGTGTGTGGGAATCTGGGGTTTCCAGTATCAGTTCCTGATTTTCAGGTTCCAGAGTTACTGGATTCCCTTGCAGTCTTAGGATGCAGATATGAATTATCCTCAGCGCTTCTATAAAGCAGACCACAACAGAGAATACATCAAGGGTAGGTATCAAGACAGCGTGAGATATGGTAAGAGATTACCTTGGCTATTTTTGGTTTAAAATATTGCCTACCATATTTTCCTGCAGGAACTGTGTGTCATGGGGGAGAGAAGGGGATCTGGTTCTTTGTGGGAACATTCGACTACTAACTGTCAGACCAATTCTTCTCTATACTTGCCCATCCCTCCTTAATTTATGATATGGCTTCCAAGTACTTCAACTTAAGAGATAAAATTCTTGAGGCAACAGAAGGTCTCTCTCACCAGATTATCCTGGATTACAGCCCACCTCATGCATGGAATGAAATATAAAAAAGGGGAAAAAGAATACAGGACCAAAATAGTCTCTTAAATGACCTGATATTTCAGACAGTAGTTGAAACCTGTTTCTTTCTAATGCTAAAACAAAAACCCACCAAGCAAATGAAAATGGACAGGCTAAAGCAGACACCTGACATAGAATATAGCTCTTCCTGAAGAGGCAGTAAATGACTGAAACAGGATCTTGTAAGTAAAGGGGTAACCTTATTAATAACCAATGTTATCATTCCCTACAATGCCATATTATATATAAATAGAACCATAGAGAGCAGGAGTATAGAAAAGTGTAACGTGTGTGCCTGTGAGCACACATAGGCAACTAGCAGCACCTGCATCTCTTTTTTCATTTGTGCTAGCTGTTTTATTATGTTCTTTTGTCCTCTTTCTCCTCCCTTCCTTTTCTACCCCTCCAGATGCTGAAACATTTTTAATCTAGCAAGTAAGAGACACTTTGTAAAGTCAAGATAGCAAGAATAGAGAATAGGTGACAGGAAACAAAGAGAAGAAAATTAACCTAGAGAAACAGTACAGTCTAGAAACAGCACATTTAAAACAGCTGTCTCAGCCTGATCTTTACTTTGCGACGATCTTTGCCAATGCTAATGCATATAATCTATTCTGACTGAACCTAGTCTAAAAGTCTTGATCCTAATGTGATTCAAGTTAACTGACTACAGATAGCAAATGCTAATACAGATGTTACATAAGCAAATAAGAAGAAACTTTCCTAAATAGTTTTTTTTTTATTTTACTTTAAACTACTTCCTATCCTGTATTAGAAAACTGATTTAATAAAAATACATTATAACACTAGAAGAGAAACTGTTTTTCACTTGCGTAATGTAATGGGGCTTCCAATTCTCTATACTTTCTAAGTTCTGTACCAAACATGGCTTGTTAAGCAACAAAAAACCACACATGTGATGCCAGAGGTTAGCCTCAACTGACATTTGCAGGATGCTATAATGCAAGACAATGATTTAGATTTGAAGTATACATCCTAATATATATCAAAAGGTTAATCTACTGTAAGCTTTTTCAATAAACAAGTTAAAATTGTTTCTTTTTCCTTTGGTAATGATACTGGGCCTGACATCTCCTACATAAAAGACACAAAGAGCTGGGGCTTTAATAAAAATAAAATAACTACATAAATAAATTTTAATTATCAGGCAAATCACAGCTGAGGATACAAATTTGCAGGACTGCCAATGGTACTGAAGAAGCAGCTGAGAAAAACTCTCATTGACTTCAGCGAGCTCTGGATCCAGTCTTTGGCCTACACTATGAAAGTAAGTACATATAAATTATACAATATAAGTTCACAGTACAATATCTGTCATAACTATGCTTATGCTACCAGTCTGAGTTATTGAACAAATATGGGATCTGATTCTGTACAAAGCCCTCAGGCTTATCTTTCATCAGCAACAGTGAGAGTTTTGCCTGAATAAGATACCCAGGCTCAAAATTGGTACTGCTAACTGTAACTGTATGCCACATCACTGTTCTTCTGTCAGATGTTATGAAATACTAACACAGCATGCTTCTAGCTATCCTGAGTTCCCTGAATGCCTTGAATATGGAAAGGAAGCACTTAAAAGGCATAAGGCAAACAATGAATCCACAATATGTTACAGATTTTGATTCTTTCCTCCTTAAACTGTCTGGTTTGAAGGTCATCCTGCAATTTACCAGAGACAATGGGGATTTTCTCTTTTTAGATATTTCTTACTGACACTAAACCCATGATGATGCAAGAAAATCAGGATTCACATAAATTCACATCGTTTTATATCTCTGCCAGAGTCCTTAAATAGAAATCTGACATCACTACCGTCAGTGTTTTTTTGATGTCAGAAATAAAGGTTATTTTAATATTTTTTTCCTGTTCTTATAGAAATACATTAAGTCTGTTTATTAAAAAGCCTGTTTCTAATTCTGCTTTAATATGACCACTACTTGTGCACATAAAAGGACCTTTCCAAGACTCACTAAAAAACTGTGATACTTCAAATACATCTTGTATCTGTTTTCTTACATGTACCTTACAGAAATGGCAACCTCTGAAGCAGTCAAAAATCTTTGCATTAAGGGAAAGTATATGTGCAATTTTGCGTGGTAGGAAAAAATATCAAGCTTTCTGACACTTTCTCTACAAGCATTTCAAATATAGTAAGTTAAAAAACCCAAAATCTCAGCCCTTGTCCTGTTAAGTGATAATTCCATCTGGTCACTTAGGATCTGTGCCAACGTTACTACACAAAGAGCCTTTGAGAGCTGTTTGAATGTTCAAAAGTCATTTGACAGCCTTTTTATTTACTAGTTTTTTTTGTTTTTTTTTTTTTTTTTGTCAAATATGCACCTAATAATGTACAGATGGTTAGGTTCTAACAAGTTTACTTGCATGTAGACTTGAAACTAACCTTGAAAGTAAACTGCTGAGGTTTTTTCTTTGGGTTATTGCTTGGGGGTTATATATTTTTTCTAACATTTAAGATTGTTCAGTCTACTGCTTCCCCAAGCTCCTTATTAGGCAAATATAAAGTGAAAAACCTGGTGCCTAGTTATTCTAGAACTGTAAACATAGTAACAATCTGCCCAGCCTGCTCAGAGCCTACAGAACAGGAGTAGGTACAGGGAGTTGCAGTAGACAGCAAGTTAAAGAAATGTTCAGCGACCAAAATCTTCACTGAGGAAACAAACCTCAAGAACTACTCCGAGTAATCAGAGTTTTCAGCAACAGATGGGTACTACACTCAGTATATATTAAGTAAATATCTTCTAGTGCCAAAATCAGTTCTAGATTTCTTCTCTAGTCACTGTGCTAAAACATGTGTATTTAACAGGGAAAAGTAAATTCCCGACTGTGATTTATATTCAAATTTGCTTTGGAAAACAAAAAATTGTTTGCAGAAAATAACACTACCCCAGTTTAAAAAAAAGTGTTCTGAGCAACCTGTTCTAGCTTCAATCTGAGCGCAGCTTGGCATGGGAGGCTGTATTAGGTGACCTCTGATGTGCACCTAATAACTTCATTTGCTTGGTGATGTTAGGAGTTTATCTGATAAAGTTGTATACATCATAAACACATAGCACTGAATTGTCTGGCCTGTTCTACAGTCTTCAATGCAAAACAGCTACTAAAATAATCATAGTACTAGCCAAATTATCAGGGAGGATTCAAAATATTGCAAGACTGGCAGGGGTAATCTAGGTGATCCACTTCTGCACTATGGGACAGGTAAAACAATACTGAATGCTCCACCAGATGCTCAGCTAGAAGATTATTTAGTTGTCTGGCATGCAAGAAATACACAGCGAGACAAAAGCACTATCTCAGTTTTATGAAGTAGTTCAGTAATGCTCTCTCTTCACTTCTATCCCTCAACACCTTTTAACTGAGTCAAGTGTAAAATCTGTAAAGTAACAGGATTAATTTATATCTTAGATCTCTAGGTTAAGCACTCAGAAGATAGATAAGGGCCTGATTCTGTCACTACTTATCTGCAAGTAACTTATTTGTTCTTACTGCAGTATTTTTGTAGGTAGTCTTCCATGTGTGAGTAAACACTTGGAGGTTCTGACATGTAACAAGACACTAAAGTGAATAAAACTGAAAAAATACAGACTGTTTTTATTGTTGTTTTGTTTAATTTATGGGCGATTCAACAAAATGGAGGTTTGAAAAGGATTTGAATAATAAGATCTTTGATTTGACAATCTCTTTTAACTTTTGGCTGTGGAGTTAATTAAAACTAACTGCTCTGGTATTCAAACTCATAACACACATGATTAGGAGTCAAAGAGCAATTTACTACAGAAAGCAAGATCGGCCTGAACAGTGGAAAAATTGAGACTAATCTAGGAAAAGCTGTGAAGCTTTAAGGCAAGGCTATGAAAGAGCTAGTAACAGAACAATGTTTCTAAACATGTTCATAAATTACTTGGTACTACATTTTTAAAGATATCTTGGCACCTTAAATGACGTTATCATCGCAAAATTACCAATTTATGTAATCTGATTTTATATGTGTGGTCTGAAATCTTACATTTTAATCCATTAACAAGTTCTCTTTGTTTTGCTACTGTCTTTTTGCATGTGTTTATAGGATATAAATTGCTGTACCTGCCTGCAAACCATTCCAGAAGAAAGACTGGACCTTGAGCATCTTGCTGAATGGTAAGCCCTTTAAAACTCTTAAAATACAAAGACTTGAATTTCTCAGTCCTTTTAAAAGCTACGAAATTGTTCTGTTCGATGGATTTTCAAGCAGCTAGTTTTAAATTCAAGGTTGATCAGAGCACTCTTAACAGCCCATTTTTTCCTCATTCAGCTATTGACCTGAGTTTCTCCATGGCAGTTGTTACCATGGTGTCCTGTGCTGATAAGTTCCCTTAGCATGTTAGCTCTGTGAGAATCCTCTCCAATTCATGACACAGAACATAAGCCCAGATAAGATAGAGGGCTCACACAACACACCTCAGCAAAACCTCAGCAAGGAGAGTAAATACTTATCCTGATAAAATTATAAAGACCGCTTAGTATTTTATTACCATTTTATAGAGATATATAAAGTAATACATCTATCACTGGTAGTGATAAAACAAATTTTAAACCCCCAAATTTTTAAAGACATCACAAATTATATTAGCTTAGCTGTTCCTGATTAAAAAGACCTCATTCTGTTATGCAACAACACTCATACAAATTCCATTTTCCTTCTTGATACCAAGATACATAACCTAAAGCAGCTGATCTACTACACTTGTTCCTACAGTCATCTTTTTAGGGAAATGTGCAGTTTCCCTCTAACTCTATCCCAGTAGAAGGCTAAGAGTTGCAACCTCTGCATCTTGTCAGACTGGGGGACTTCACAGTGTTGTTCCAAAGGAAACATATTCCTTAGGTTCAAAGTCTTAAGTGCTTTAGGCTGTTCTCCAAACACATTTCAAAATTTGCTTTTTGTTTTATTAAATTTTCCTCAGAAAAAAAAAGTCACCACTTGCGACTTTTACAAACTACATGATAATTACAAACTATGCATGAAAACCTTTAGCCCTGAAAATACAGTCTGACTGATGAGTGTGTGCAAACACTTTGTAACAGAAGTCAGCTGCCATTTGTGCTATTTGGGTTTCAGTGAAAGTTTGGTAGAAAGATTTTGGTTGCAAATCTAATACTTGACTTGACTGTCAAGTCCCTCATTTACAAATGTTTTACAATTAAAAATTCATATGGTGGTAAGTACTTGTTTGCCTGTATTCTCCTACTAAAGTTACTCTCGATGTAACATTTTTGTCCTGAGGAAGGGAGAGAAAGACTATCACATACGAATGTGCCTTTCCTCCTGAAAGCGCAATTGTTAAAACCTTCCTTTGCTTAAAACCTAAGTCAACAACTTCCTTTAACCACAGAAGGGCCAACAGAACTGTGACAGTCTCCTCATGCCTTGGAGAAAAAAGGCTTTTAATATTGCCCAATGTTAATGAAGGACACAAACACAATGAAGCCAATTCCAGAAAGCACTGCTTCCTGGCCAGTGAGACTGTCTGATGCCACCAGTCCTTCCATTTAGCAGTTTAGAACAAATTACTAAAACGGTGCCAAATCAGCAATATGCACTTTGTAGGCAGATCGTGGTACCCACGTATTGTAAAATGAAGACTGAGTTGTCAGTACCATTCATCTACGAGCTTTTACGGCCAAAATGTACACTAGAGTATGTTTTATAGGTATCATGTATTGCCTTAAACCTGGCGTTACTAAGATTAGCAGACATCTGTGGTTAATCACTCTAGTGATAAATATTTACCTATTAATGCAGTTATTTGTTCTCACTTAGGAATGCATAGGATGTAGAGCATCAATAAAAATGCTGGAGTGATAAGATCAGCTCAGATGCTCTCTCAGGGAAAAGGATTCAACTGAGTTTCCATGTAAGACTGACATAAAATTGCATCAGATGGCAAAATTAAAACGGTGCACAAAATGCTTAATATATCCCTACTTTAAAGAAAGATTTCCACAAAACCCACTAGTATTCTGCATGACTGCTGCAGTTATAAGTGATCATTAACCTCTGCACAACATTTAAGAGCTTTATTTAGTAAAAATTATACAACAGTGACAATGCAGTAAACATGATACTGATGTTCTGAGGCAGCACATTACAGTATATATGCACAGCTGGGTAAATCATAATCCAAATGTTACAGGCCTCAAGTATTACTTCAGACCACTAAAATGAACGTTTCAGTGAGTGAGAAGATGCAATATGTATCCACTAAAAATATGTTTTTGGAGATAGAAAAATCTGACAGTACAAATCAGGGGAAAAAAATCTTGACAAGAAAAGGCTACTTTATGTCTTAAATCTCATGACTCTTAATTAAACTATTAATCCCCCATTCTGCAATCAGCTGTGTTTGGACAACATCCAAAAAACAAGTTAAATGCTCCCAAGACACTTGTATTTGTAGAAAGCTCAATAAAAAAAAGGCAACCAAGATTATTATTTTTTTTTCCCAAAAAGAAATACATTTTTAAAAGACAAAAGATTTCTGCAAAATGCCACTTGTTACATTAAATTGCAAGTCATTTGTTTACCCATGAGCAGGATCTGAGTGTGTTACAAAGTGGAGGAGTTGCTTTGCTTTCATTGCTTAATAACCATCTCTCAGACTAAGTAAAGAGTCATATTGACAGAAAGTGGAAGGAGTCAGGCTCTGCATACAATCTGCAGGTCTCAAGAACGAAGGGCAGAGCTAATAGCAGATGGGGAGGACAAACAAATTCTTGGGATGTGTTTCACGAGGGATGTTTCTGACCCTTAAAACACTAGGGGAAAAAAAAATCAGGTTTATACACAGAGATGAGTCTAGGAAGCCTATTTACTTCCTATTCACGCATCACCAAATTCTGGAGAAATGTAACCTTTTTTTTCCCCTTGAAGTTCACATGTGCTCATCTTAAGCTCAAATGCAGAACTCTCCTAGTTCTCCCAGAGAGCTTAATAACCAAATTTTTGTATTAGCCTTATTTGGATCTCTGAGGTTAATGACTATTCTTCACCCTTCTTCAGATGTGCCCCATACACACAAGCAATGTAGGAATTCTTGCAGAAAGGCACTAGTGTCCAACAGAAAGTAGATGGCAAACATATGAAAGTACTTTTTGCACATTAGCCTAAACATGAAAATAAACCAAGTGCTACCCTCTACTTGAAAGGATTTAAACACAGTTTCCCTAAAACATACTCAAATCACAATTTTTATATTTTTCATGCAAGGACTGAAACACCTTCTCCTGGTTCCATTAAGATAAATTTTATATTAAGCAGTCACTGCCTAAACCAAATGAGTGATCATGTTAAAAAAGTGCTGGAATACCTCCCCCTTTTAAAAAATATGCCTTGATTAATAAGCTATGAACACATACCACTACTAGGTCTGGTTTTATGGTCTGTCCAACTGCACAGCTTCATTTTCAGGTAAAAAAATAACCTGGATTATTCTCTTTCCTGCACCAACATGCCTATCCCAAAGAAGGTGATAGTGGTAAGTTAACCCAGTTGGTGTCTCTCAATTCACATTTGAAAAGTAGGAGGTATGAAGGTTCAGAATTTCATAGAAAAAATACAGGCATCCACCTCTAAGTAATTCCAGGCCCTGGACTTTAGGCAGAAATTATGCTGATTAGAAAATGGTATGCATATTAGTTCTAGGTGGTTTCCTGCTGAGCTTGGTAGTTGATCCTGCTCTGAACTCTCTGGGTACTGCTTAGAGAGTCAAAATGTCTGGCTCAGGTTTCTGAATGAAACACTGAGAACCAGCAGCTAAAATCCAGAACGTATGCATAATGCAGTCCATCCCTAAAAATGCACTGGTAGGGAAATTTCTCATGCAGGAAATATTTCAAATTGTTTGTAGTATTTATTTTATGCCACTTTCAACCTCTGTCTCAGAGAATTTTATCACTGTTAACTGCAGTTGTGCTGTTATACTGCTCCATGTCAGCAATCTACTCAACAAAGAGGACTGAGTGATCGACTGCCAGTCTTTTTGTCGTTAGAACCGAAAGATTCAGTGATACTTCAGAAAGCAGAGACGCAGAGCACAGAAGTCAAGGCCCAGTGTGTTTTTTCAAGAGGTGATCTCCTGACCAGCTGCTGCATGTAACAAGGATGCTGCAACCTTTAGCATGACTGAGTGCACTGAGGAGTTATTTATGGACTGCTTGACAGATGAGAGACACTAAGAATCTTTGCAACAGTCTGTCAATAGTCTGAGACACTCCAACAATGTGCCCTAGCTCATCCTCCACTAGGAGTTTTGCACTGACATTAAGGAACAGCACAGTCCTTTCTATATCATGTTTATAGTGTTTGTGCCTAGTAATTTCCTCTCGGTCAGCACATACACCTCCCACGGATGCCAGGCACAAAGGGACCACAGCGAGGAAAGAATCTCTCCCATTAAGTTTTCCAATTAAGTTTCTCTGAAATTTGATTTTTCCAACTGTAACTGATCCCTTGAAAGGGGAAGGAAGGAGGAGTGGAGAAAAGAATAGTTCAGAAGTTGTCACACGTTACAGGGGGAAAGCTTAGAGACACATTTCATGGAGAAAATGTATGGATTTTGCAGAAGCCAAAAGCTGCTGCCAGTTTTAACTACTGGTGATATACTGAGGTTTTCATGAAATGAGAAGAAGCCAGCATGCTTCTCTCTCAGCAGGCATAGATTTGCTTTGCAGCCATAGATTTCAGCTTTGTTGTTGGCCATATTCCATTTACTTCCAGAAGATGCATATAAGAATAAAAGAATAAAAATTTAAAAAATTTTATTAACATTCATCTCCATTTATTAACATGCAAAAGCCTCATATGGAATATTATTTAACCTTAATTAATACAGTCAGCAACTGACCCTTAAAGCAATATTTTTCAGGAAAATTGCTAATATTTCAGCTGTAAGCAAAAGATAAAAAGTATTTCTCCTTTCTCATGTCCCACTGAAATGGGCAGCTAGGCACAACAAGAATTACCCCAAGCATCAAGACAGGCTGGGAACAGGCTGCTGAAAAGACCCGGGGGTTACAGTGCATGCCAAGGAAAACATGAGGCAACAGCATGCTCTCAAGGTAAATAAAGCAAACTGTATATTAGCTATATTAGGAGCTTGGCCAGCAGATCAAGGCTCTGCTTGATACCTGGCAAGGATTTCTGTGTCCCAAAATTCTTTGTCTGCTTCTGGGTGTCCCAGATCAAGAATACTGAGATATTAGAGAAAGCCTAGGACAGGTATATGAAGATGGGCATGTGCCCACAACACATGACGTGTAAGGGGAGTTTGGGGGCTTCTTTAATCTGGCAAAGAGGAGGCAAAGGGGGGTGTGTGTGTGTGTGTGTGTGAGCTGCAGCTACCTGAAGGGTTGTAGAAAAAGGGGCGTGTGTGGGTGTGGGAGCTGCAGCTACCTGAAGGGTTGTAGGCAAAGGGGTGTGGGTGTGTGTGTGTGTGTGTGTGTGTGTGTGTGTGTGTGCTGCAGCTACCTGAAGGGTTGTACAAAGACTATGGACGCTTCAAGTAGTAGCTTGACGAAGTCATAGTTGACCATGATTCTAGTGTTGGCAACAGTCCTGCTTCAAAATCCTTCCAAACAACAACATAGTATTTCTTCTATGATTTTCAGCTCAGAACACTTTCACTGTTTCTATCACAGTTCTTAACTGCAGTGCCTGCAAGTAGGACATGCTTATTACAGGTACAGCTAAGACTTACTGCGTGACAGAAATGTAGCTGCTTGGTCTTACTAAAAATTAACAGATCACAGACAGGAAAAATCCTGATCTGACTATTCCTGCTTTCTAACTCTTATGTAACAGATTTATTTTTCCCTTTCCTTCCAAACAGATATGTACCTTTTTTTTTACTTTCTACAAAACAGGTAGCAGTTTGGGGCTCAAAAAGAAAAAACATCCTCAAACACAGGTAAGAGGGGACTTCTTTGAAAGTATAAAATAATTTCATTCTCTTGCTAACATACTGTCAATTTGATTACTTGATTAAAAGATTCTTGTCATGTATTTTACTCTACAGTGTATGTATTTTTGGTACTGCTTGAATTCCTACCTGTGAGATGACAGTGATTGTATAATACCATGGAGGCTCAGTCTTACTATTGGGAAAAAGCAACTTGATGAGTATGATGCAATATTAGCATGATTTGGTAAGTCCTTCAGAAAGATCTGAGCACAGCTCTGAAGAACTGTGGCCTTCAATTGTAAAGACAAACAAAAAGAGCTTGAATGAGGCTTGCTTTCTGTAGCAATATTTTAATACTGAGGACAGGTTAACTATTCCTATCTCTGAAAAGAAAAAAAAGGATTAAAAATGTGACTTATGGTCAAAAGAAATCTCAACATTCGTGAGATGACAGCATATATGACACAAATGATGCATAAGTACCACAGAGGTGATTTTCTGAACTGTTTAATAGTAGAACTACGAAAGTATATTAACTCTCCACATGCGTATTAAAACAAGTGGTTAGGAACGTCACAGCCTATTAATTGTTAGGAGATTATATATATATATACACATAAATGAAATACCAAAATACTCAGAAACTTTACATTTTGAGAATAAGGAGTTGTGGCCTGAATGCAGGCCTTTAAAAATGCTGGCTTTAACTACAGCGGTCATTAACTTTTGCACCTTGGTATCTCTTTGAATGGTGCAGTGTTATGATCGAAAACCACATTTTAGGAGCAAATGTTTTCACATATATCAAACCAATATCTCCTTTGCAAATCCTACTTTTCATTTGTTAGGCTACTAGTTTAACTTTTATGATTCAGATTTCAAGGTGAAAATCTAGTTTCCATTTATTTCCTATTACCCTATCTGTGCCAACAGAGGCCTTCTAGAACACAATAGCTTTAAATCCTGCATGAAAATAGGAGTAGAGAATAAGATGCCTTTTTACAATCTACTATCTTGGACTTCTTGTTTTCACTTTGTTAAAAGAAACAGATGGGTGGGGGAGAGCTAAATTTGAGTTTGCTTTTATTTCCCTGCTTGACTTTTCATGTAGATAAACATATTATTTTCACTTTCTCACTTAAAAAGCTATTTAGCTAAATAGCATTTTGTAGATCCTTTTGAAGAGATTTTTTTTTTAATGCTAGAGCTCAATGCTCTTATCTTTTCAGTAATTGTCTGTTCATCACCTATGACCAGCACATCCAACTTTTCTCTCTTTTGCATATTAAATCAATTTCCTGATCTGACATCACAATAAAGGGCACTGACTATCACTTCAAGAACACAACTGCCAATTCCCTTGTGCTGCAAATTCTTCAGTGCTCCACACATCTGCAGCTTCTTCTGGCTTCCACAGCTGTGAGCTACCGCATTCTCGAAACTGTATGCAAATCTTAAACCCATTCATTCTACTAAACCATGATGAGTATTTAAAAATGAGACATCTTCAAGTCATCTCAAATATGAGGCACTGTGGGCATCATTTTATTACACATCACTTTTATATCCATTATCCCATGGCCATTTATGCCCAGACAGAATATAAAAGCTACAATTTGGGCCCACTTACTATCTTAAATCAAATTTGCAGTCACTTTATGCGTAGTACAGGGCAATGGGGAACTGAGGTCACCATCTGACTATACAGAGGCTTCAGCAGCAAAGCTGATTTCAACAGATGACCTTTTCAAAATGCTGTGCAACCAGGTCACTTAAAAGTGCTGCAATACAGTGCTATTTAAAAATACAACACACTTAAAACTGTCATTCGACAGTTTCCTATATTCAATTTAAAGAAGTCATGTCTCAGCACTGAATAAAAAGATTTAATTTCATTAAATTAATGCTTCTTTATAAGTTCTATGTTGAGCATGCAGATCTTTCATGACAAATCAACCAGACTTCCTTGTCTGATGGTTTTACATTAGAATCACAGATCGTGTTAGGTTGGAAGGGACCATCTACACCAACCCCCCTGCAGTAAAAAGGGACACCTTTAGCTACATCAGATTGCTCAGAGCTTCATCAAACCTGACCATGAATGCCTTCAAGGATGGGGACTGCAACACCTCTCTGAGCAATCTGTTCCCATCCCTCATAGTGAAGAGCTTCTAATGTCTAATCTAATCCTACCCTTAGATTGCATTAGATGAAACAGTGGAAACCTCTAGAATGAAAAATATTCAAATGAGAAGCTGAATTCTAGGGACAAATTAGCTCCCCAAATACAGAGCTGAATATATTCATGTAAACAAGCACAATTCAGCTTCTAAACTTGTACTGACCCTTAGAAGGTGCTAGAGAATAAGACCGAAGTCCAACACATGCTACATGACCAAAGCCTTAGTAGTACAGAATCTTTTACTGTTATAAAAATACAGTAACAAGAGTGGCCAGCAATCACCTATCCTGATTGTTCTCAGGGAGGCCAATAATTAAAGTGTTAAACCAAAACTATTTTAATTCCAAATTGTGAACAAAATCAGAAGAGGCCTGTTCTGTTATAATGCTGCTTCTACAAGAAGTACATGATTTTGGGGACAGGAAAGAAAGAAAACCATCAGACGTTGCAAGAAATTCTGCTAGAATTTCCTGAATTTTCAAGTTTAATACCTATCCTTGAACTTAGTTAAATCTCTTACCAAATGGAGTCTAATCTTAATCACCAGACTCCTTGGCATGAATCTGATCGTAAGAAACAAATTCCTGGTAATGAGGAAAAAAAAAATAGGCCAATCTATTTATTTTGTTAAGAGATAAAAAGGGTGCATCAGAAAAGCTTGTGCTTCAAAAGACCTGCCAAAGATTAAGTCATTTTGTGAAATGTGCCTATTAACCATCTTTCAAAAAATCCAGCAAGTTCTTTATGTGCAGCCAAAACGCTGGGGTTTTTTTATGACCATTTCTGATTTTAGAAATAAAGCACTTTAGTTTAAATAGTCGCCAGGTATGCTGGCTGCCAAGTGATACTTTGCTGTTGTGATCACTTAAGTATAGAAAGCTGTTGAGAACTGAAAGAGCTAAGTAGGCTAAAAACAGTCCAGTAGCCTACAACTGTTGCTTTTTATCAGAAAGCCTATTTAATATCAATTTAAAGAAAAAATGAAACAGGCCACCCCTTGCTTAACATGAAGTGCTATATTATCTAGGACATTTCTCTCTTCAACCATCTGTTTTGAACTGGGTACATGCAGTGAACTCAAATCACAGGAGAACTCTCTCAGTCTCTTTCAGGGACTGTATAAGACATCTTAAATCCTACCTTCTCAGCAAGCAAAAAAAAAAGAACTGTGATGCCTTCACCCTCCTTGTAAAGGGAGAAGATTTGGCCTTTATAAAAATAAACAAGCACTTCAGATCATTTCTGGGATGAAGATGGCTTCTGAAGAAGCGTATTGAATCACTTTGTGTTTCTCTCCACCATTCTTGCCTTCAGCCTTAAGTGTCCACACTCCAGTATACATGTCATTAGAAGCATAATGTGTAGCAATCGTGCAAAGTGGGATTCTGAACATTTTCTGGGAATATCAGAAAGCATCAAAAGCAGTCACCTAATGGCTACAAAGTATTTCTGAAACAGACTTCTGAAAACATCATTTCCCTTTTTCCCAAAGCTGCTACAAGATAGAACAAAGGTCACTGTATGTACATTACTGGCTTATGGCACAATGCTTAATGCTTACTCTTCCTTTTACAGGAGGATGAGTTCTATGTTAAATTGGTTTCATCTTTAATTTAACAATTAATATAAACTATGTACTTACATCAGTTTTCAAGAAAACTCAGTTTCAGCAAATCATTTTCTCTATCATAGGATATGGGTCTTCATTTGGCAAGTTCCTTCAGATGCTACCTGTTAGTACATCATACTTATGAATAAAAAACATTTTAACAGTGCTTCTGATGGGCAAAATGTCTATCATTCACACCCCACTCCCCGGACTGTATAAACTGGAGAGCCACTATTACTACATCCTGAAAGGATGGGGTGATGCATGCCATTTGGTTCCACCAAAACAGTGTAGTTTAAGACCTACTACAGCTGAGTCAGAAAAGCAAGATCCCAGTGACTTCAGTGCTACTCAGTGTGGGCTTTGCATGGGTACAAGAATGCTGTATAAATAGCATTACATGGACAGGGACCGATTCTGTACCATTTCTTTCCTATGAGACACATTTTTTTTCACATATTCTCACTTTCTGTACATTAAGCAAAACCCAAGCATGATTTTAAACTGGTTGTAAATCACTAATATTTAACCGCACGGAAGAAAGAAAAATCATTTAAGCTCTTGAAATTAGAAAACAGAACACTGAGTTTTTTCAATTCTTTCCCTAACAAAGATAGTGGAAAGGGCAGATGATGGAAGAAGCTGTCAGGTATTTAATTAATAAAGGCAGAACCAGAGGAGCGAGAGTGGGAGATGGGAGGAGAGACAGAAAAGAGCAGATAACCGGAGGAGACAGAGAGGAGGAAGACATTATGGAAAACTAGGCAATTAAATAAAGAAGCCTGAAGGAACTGGATGGTTGTAGAAGATAGTGCAAAGACTAAGAGAGGATTCCTGCGTAAAATAGAAAAGACTTGAAGAAAATAAGTATATTGTCACATCAGAGAAGTGTGGTTTTGATTGGACTGAAGCAGTACCTTGCTGTAAACAGGCGACAGAATTTTTAATGTTATCATTTGAAAAAAAACCCAAACAAATAAAACCCTGAACCTGTTTGGTTCCTGTCAGCACACATAAGCGTGGGAGAGGAAGGAGGAAAAAGAATGGATATTAGTTACTTAGGGGAGAGAGGAAAAAATAAAAAAAGAAAGGTTAAGTGTGGAAATACCTCATAGCTGTTCATTGACAGTGTGACTCTTCTTGATGGTCACATTTGCTCACCACATTTCCTCTTAACTTACTCACTGAAGTTCAAGGAGGGGTGTCTTCGGTATTGGTACAACAGGGTTCTAACATGACCCACAATGCGGTGTGCACATCAGAAGATTGCTTGAGGAAGGGGTCACAGATATGAAGATGCTATTACCAAGTACATCAGATTTGGAAGACTGATTTCCATCAGCTTCTTCAGAAGCCCAGGAGGGGTGGGATTTAGATAAGAAAGAGGTGTACCATCCCACTTTGGTTTTAAAAAACTTTTCACTTCTCATGCTTTGTTCCTGCTGTCAAGATAAAAGAGCATTTTGACTTAAGGAAATAGTTCCAAAGCCTTCATGTAGCACAAGCAACTATTTGCCAGTACTGGTTGTGTTATGCCTGGAGGGTAGTGGGTGCTGTCAACTATGAGCACAATGGGATTTCTCCATAGAGAATGGATATGGGAATGAACTTAGCCATGCTAGAGAAGGGAACAGGTGGCTACTGCCCCTGTAAATAGTGACATGTACTTGTAAGGTTGCATTTAAGGCTAGAAATGCTAAAATAGTCCCATTAATTTCAGTTACTGGACTGTCAAGCCCAACATGAAAGACAGGAAGTATTTCTAAATACAATCCCACGAGTTCCTAGCTGCATCTCAGAAAGCAGGCCATCCTCAGCAACATACAGGCCTCCCCAGCCAAGCACACCACTCACCCTAGAGACCATAAAGACTTGCACATTTTCACATTTTACAGGTTTTGATATTTATGTTAAATATCTAAGCTGTCAGAATTTTCAGCTTCTAGCCAAAAAAAAATGTTGTCACAGAATTAATCCCTATGGTACAATTCAATTTTAGTTTCCAGTCTTGGTATAATTAAGTGCACAGGGGTAGAACAGAGTTTATTTAGTGCTGGGTATGACAGAGATCTCTTCCAACAGGAGATCTCTCTAGTGCATGGAAGACCAAATGAGAGAAGGTTGAGTATTCCGTTATACACTTACTCTGGTTTTGGACTGGTGTATTCTAGAGTTAAGGATGTTTAATGTTATTGGAAGAATCCAATAAGGATAGGTTTTTCAAATGCAGTTTTTGTGCCCTGATGCTCTTATATCAGTTAATCAAGAAAGTCATAAAAATGTACAGGTGGATGGACAGTGGATATGCAAACTCAAAACCAGCAGGAGATGCTGCACTGCCACCTCCCCAGGTCTCTCAAATGCAGGCTCATTGGCAGCCGAGACATTTGTCCAAAGTTTTGTTCTATCTTCATCGTGCTATCCATCCTACACTGCTTAGCTACTCTCCTCTGTGAATCTCAGTATTCTCACTCAATCTCTGTCCAGTCTTACTTCCAAATACATTTGCAGAGCACAGACATTAAGCCTGAAGGAAAGGCTGCTGTTCATCTGGTGAATTTTGGCACTTGTGTAATGGGATTTAATCAGATACTAAAATGTCTTGTCAGATCTGAGTTAATTGCTAGGAAGGATAGAGAAGAGAAGAGAAGAGAAGAGAAGAGAAGAGAAGAGAAGAGAAGAGAAGAGAAGAGAAGAGAAGAGAAGAGAAGAGAAGAGAAGACATTATATACAAATTCTGTATGTATCTTCAAAATGGTTGTGTCCACCAGATTGGTAAATGCCAGTGGATGAAACCAACTAAGAACTCTAACACCTATCAACTTTCATGAATTTCCCTGAGCTATCAGGAATACCTCAGTGTTTTAATAAAACCTTAGAATTGACTTATGCCTCAGATATTCCTGTAATGCATGACGAGGAAGCAGGAAGCTTGTAAGAGGTATGAGGTTTTTCAATTTCCCTGATTTTTAAATGTGTAAATGTGATTTTTGTAAGAGGTGTCTCACCTGGAAATGGAAAGCATGAAATGAAAGCACTTTGTTTATTCTAAACCGCAAATTTTAACAAAACTTTGTACAGGCATCTACATTCTCTTGATTTATGTCTATTTTGCAATCCAACTAATGCAGACACACACATTTATTCCCTGATGTTTCTTATCAGAATTCGTGAAGATGTACGTATTGGAAAGTGGTTTGTCATAGATATTTCCAAGACACATGCCTTGCTAGTGCACACTTATATTTGTGCAGCTAAAGTACTCTGTATTTATTTGCAGGTCCCAAAGCATTCTGCACTAAATTCTGTCCTCTATCTGGACTTAGATGAACAGTAGTTATCTGGTTTACAGATTTCACAAATTGCTCTGAGTATCTGCCAACTCTGTAACCTACTTGAACTACCGCTTAAGAATGGTATGAGAGCACTAGGGTTTCTGCACAATCTCAAAATTCCCTTAAACTAGAACTTTGTTACTCTCAGGCTGAACAAACATCGCCAGGCTGCATGCACAGCTTTGAGGTGCTTGAACCACAGCCATTTGTTTCAGAGAGTTTACAAATTCTATTAGGCATATCTGGAGTGAACGTAAATTCTAATACACGTCAGCTATTTTTTGCACTAAAAGGAATTTCAACATCCAGAAACCCATGGCTTTCAACTATCATTTTACTCTATGAAAACATATTTAATTTGGTTGCCATTATTTTAAATTTGTAAATAGAAACAATTTTTAAGATAATATTTAACAAAAAGAGACCCTGGGAGATTGTCCTTGCAGTGAAAGCAGCTACTTATTAAATGCCTTACTAGGAAAAGCTTCCTGTCTAATTAAAATTCATAGTCATTAAAAAAATAATCTCTATTAGCTGGAGAACATACATCAATATTTTAAGACTCCTAACTTTCAGAATTTTAGATGTAGTTCCTAATCTATTTTAATCTACGTACAAGTTAGAATCTTAAATGCAATGCCTCTAACAGTATGAAGATAGTAATGTTAGCTTGTTTTCATGAACATGGAGCATATGAACAGACCCAGGTGGACTAGTCAACAGTAGAAAGTGAGGGATTTTTTTTCCTTATGTAAGTATCTGGGTCACTGTTTAATGTGCCTTTGTCATCCAAAGACATGAACATTGCAGAGTTACTCCTTAACTCTGCAACAGAGTTAAGGAGTAACAAACAACCTCCTTGACAGATGCCACAGATGAATCTCCAGAGCTTTCTCTCGTCAACTGGTGATGGCATCGTTTTCCCCTTTATTGAGCAAATGCTAGCTTACATGAATTCTTTTTAAAACATATTTATAAATAATTAAATTCTCAGAACTTCCAGAAATAAGTCAATTTTACTTGAGAAAGATGGAAAATTATGATTATCAAGGACTATCAGCAGCAGCCGAATGGTACTACAAAATAAAATGGTAACAATTTATTTTATTTACATTTATATCCCAACTATTTACTTAACTTTTTTTTTTGAGGGAGAGGAATAAGCGAAGTAGGTAATTTCTCACATTTCTGTCCTCTGTTGTTCCATTCATCCATTTATTATCCCTGTCTTCTAGTATTCTAGTATTTCTCCCCCTCCATGCATATTCCCTTAAGGGATCTTTGTTCCCTTCTATTCTTGACTCTTCCTGGTAGCTTTCTCTTTCCATTATTACGGCTATGTTTCCTTCAGGTTTCAGCTGTTCTTTTGCCCTCTCTCTACTTTTATTCTGATGCTACAGAAAGCCAGATGTTCCCCACAGACTTCTGAAACTACCTCGGAATATTCTGTTCTCAGGAAACACACTTGTGAATGAAGCCTTTAACCTAATGCTAAAGACAAAATTGGCTGGTTTCAGTCTCACATAATAATGAAAGATCACAAATATTAGCCTGAACACAAGAACAGTTATTCACTAAGGAAGGTCAGTCAGAACTAACCTAACCTTTCTGGCTGCTTCAGAAGCACACTTCGAGGAACATTATTGAAGCAAAAGAGAGATGAAGACTAAAAGCAGTTTCCTCTGCGTGTTTTTTTTTTTAAAGACAAAACTTTTGCTAAAATCAGTCTTGCTTTTAGGAAATGCTAATACAACATTTTATACTGGCTTAAACTTGTGTAGTCATGCTGGTTAGAAATAATATGCTGGTCGTGTTAGAAGTCTCATTGTTTTAGCAAAAACTTTAAGAAGAATTAAAAATTCTCTTTTTGTGCAACTGATATATCTCTTTTCCAAGCAGTTTATTAGGGTGACCTGCATGTCTTACAAGAAAACTACCAGAAGAGATCTCAAGATAGGAGACTTTTTTCCTCCCCTTTTAATTATCTTTCATTCCTCTCATGTCCAAGGCTACTGATTCCATTTTTAATAAAAAGCAGGCAAGTTTATCCCTATCTTCCCAAAAGCAATATTCAGCCATGCCTGAAGCTGCACACCCTCCTGCCTCCTTTAACTCGTGAGCCAATGTCCTGAAGACAGGCAGACACTTGCTACACCCTGATCTGTGTACTCCAATTCAGTTTGGATTTGGTGGTTTGATAACCACCAGGCTGACCCCAAAACTTGATACATATTTACAGGTGGTAATTTTTCATGGACACTGGGAAGAAAAATTGAGTATATTGGGAAAGGCAATATAAATCTTTGTTCCGACAACAGTGTAGCTAAACGGTCAGCACTTAAATAAATCTAGCAAGTTGCTTTCACAGTTTGTTGCCCAACTAAGCACCTAAGTATGTATTAAGCTGAGCAGAGGCTGCCTTCCATTTCCTGCTAACAAAACCAGTAGTCTCAAAATGGAAGAATTTTTTATGCACTTTCACTATTACAGACTAACATCAACACTTCAAACAGGCTGATACCTGCAATTAAAAAAAAAGGTTTGTATTTGTATTTCACATAAACTCCCATACGTGCTGTTTCTCCAGCTTTTGGGGTCAATGGGTCACTGTTGTGTGGTCAACACATAACCAAGTTTCTACTTTTTGTTTTATTAATTTATAGCCATGGAATAACTGCAGACTGCTTACGATACTCTCCACAGGCCACTGCTCTACAACAGAAAGCGTGTTTTCACAAATACACCAGTTGTGTTTTTCAAGGCTAAAAACCAAGAACTGACTGGGGAAAGGGGGGCATTCATTGTGAGACTGAGGCATTACATTAGTAACTGAGAAGTAAAAACCTGTAATTGTTCTTATAAAACAGATGTAACGTACTGGTGGTGCATGTGTCATTTCAAGTATCTTTGGTACTCTACTGCCAGGAGTACTTAAGGCAACTTGCTTCTTGAAAACAAAAGTTGCGTATTGCTTAAACTCTACTCAGAAGTAACTTTTAAAAATATAAATGCAAGCAACAAAAATTATCATTTCAAAAAGAACTGATGTTCATGAGAGGAAATCACTATTCTCTAGGAGGAAACAACTGCCATGATATTATCTTGGGGTGGGGAGGGGGATACATACTCAGACAGGGTGGCAGCAAAGATATTTCTATACAGCAATGATAATGGAGATCCACATATACATGACAAGTATTCCTAACAACAGAAATCTTCTTATTTGAGCTAGAATATACCTGCTTGGACTTCCATTTTTTATCATCAGTATACCAACCAGTTAATGCCATACCAACCTTCATAAATGCAAAAGAGACCATATGTTTAACCATAAGACATTACTGAACTGTCTGCCACAAGCACTTGTTTGTTGAGCACAATTTATGGAAAAATACAAAAGCTGCAGGAATAACAAATTCATGCTAAATTCTAGGAGTTTTCAGCTTTTATGCAATGTGTTACCAAAAAGAATACTATACCCTGAGCAGGGTCAGCTAGATTGTGTGCATTTAAGTATAGATCTTTGCACAAAAATTTTTAGGCACTAGCCATGGTGAAACTAATTTCACTCTTTGCCATTCACAAGATCTTCTGCAGGTTATTTAGATTTTGCCTTGACTTTAGACAGTGGAATGAGGCCCTGATTTGTAAAGAAGTGATGGGGACAAAACAAGGTTCCTCTATTTTCACAAGCAATCTTTCTGGGCAATTATGCATGGGTGTTGATGCATTCTATGGAAAAAATACTTCAGTCTTTCTGAAAACAATTACAACTACTCTTACTTATGCAGCAAGCTGTAGCAGATTCTCAAGCTGTTTACAAACTTGCCTGCACACAGAAGCATAGTCCCATCTATAAAGGAGTGTAGTGCTCATTCTGCATCCAGCTTTTCTGAGCAGGTTTTAGCTGAAGACCTAAAGTATGTTTTGGAAGCCAAAACGGACTTGGCTACAACTTGGCTTTGATGAGGATGAGATTAATAGTCCTACTTTGTGACTGGAGGCAGGAAATATATGCAAAGTGAATCCTGGTGTCTTGTCTTTTCAGCCTACATGAAGGGAGAGGGACCTTCACTACATCGTTACAGTTTTACCTAATTCTGATGAAATCTGACAGTTAGTTATTTCCGATGCCTGACACTGGCAGCTTCTAATCTGAAGCACTCTCCAAAGGGTCTCCATTATTTAGAGGAATTAAATAAGTATTTATCCTTAATTCACAGCCAGAAAAACTGAGGCGTGGAAACTGCTGCTTTCCATGGAAACTTCTAGCTAAAAGTAAAAGATGAGCGTGATCTGAAAAGAAACTACCAATTTACCTAAGGCCCCAGGAAGTGCTGATGTCAAACCCCTGAGCCCAATTCAGGAATTGCCACCTCCTTATCCTCGTTGCCAGCCACAGCTCCTTGCCATCCAGATCTGCAACCTCGAGCCCACCATTACATTTGGCAGGCTGGCTGGACCTCTGGCAACTCAGAGCAAGCACTCCCTACCCACCCCTGGGATCTACGTTACAGCCAGATGTCTGGGAAATCTGTTTTACCGTGACTGTTTAGTACTGGGAGAGCTGTAGTCTGCGCAATAAGAAGAGGTGGAGAAGGCATGAGGAATTCTCGGAGCACTCTGGAAAGAAAATCAAATGCTATACTGCCTAGATTCACATGGCATTTGTTGGAAGCTCTGTGCAAGTGCAATCAGTGTAAAACTACTTAATTTAAAATCTTAAAGGTGGGGGGAGGCAGAAGAAATATGGCTGCATTGATAGGCATGAGTAATGCTCTTTCTAAACGAAATACGAGAATCCTTGTGTCTTCCACAAACAATGAACGGAGATTATAAAACGATCTCCTAAACCTATCATCACCCCAACTGTCCCCATTATGCAAACAGTGACTGGGAAAGCGTCCTGGGGGGCCTTACGTAACTCCTTGCTCTGAACCCCCCCTTCGCACTCGGGGAATTTATCTTTCCTCTAACCCACTTGAATTCAGACCTAGGACCGGGAGCGCCGTGAGGAAAACACCTCGGCGCTGAGCGGCCAGGCGCCGGGCTGGGGCAGAGCCGGCAGACGGTAGCGCAGGACCCGCGGAAACTTTACGCCGCAGGGGCAGGGTACGGGCACCGGCCACGGCAGCGCCNCGCCCCGACCCTGCTCCCAGACCACGGCACGGAGGGGACGAAGGCGGCCGATGAGGAAGTTGCACCAGTCGCTTCTCCCCGCCCGCCGGACACGAACGTGCGGCGGCCTCCGGGGGCAGAGGAGGGGC
>VXBZ01009265.1:281674-316737 GCA_013399135.1 Heliornis fulica
GGCGGCGGCAGGGGGCTGCACAACGCGGAGCTGGGGCGACTTACCCATGGTGCCGCCGCGGCCTCCTCCGCCTCCTTCCCCTCCTGCTGCTGCTGCTGCGGCGGCTGCTGACACCGACCTCTCCGCTGGCGCGGAAGGCGTGTGCGCGGGGCGGGCGAGCGGGCGCGCGGGCGCGGCAGTGGAGCCTGCGTGCGGCGCGACTATGAGTCAGGGTAGCACATCCGGGCAAGGCCGCCTGGGAGACACCCCACCCGCCCGCCCGGCGGCACCCTGCTGCTGCTGCTGCCGCCGCCGCCGCCGCCGGGCAAGGCGGGCAGCCGCGTAGGGAGGAGGCTGTACGGAGCTAGCGGCAGCGCCCCCGACCGGGAAGGCGGGAACCGTCGCTCCCCACAGAGACACGCCCCTCATCGCGGCCCTAGGCCTTCTTTGTTAGAGGGTTTGCGGTGGAGCCGTCAAGCGGGGCACGGCACGAGTGAGGGGTTCCAGACTGACCGCTGGTAACTGCTGTCAGCGTGCAGCGCGGAACCCTCCCTCCACCCCTCAGGATGCGGGGCCCCGAGACAGGTCCTCTTTTCCCACCACCCCACACCTGTCCACGCCCTCCGGGGAGAAGGGGCTGAGACTTTACCCGTAGGCCAGCGGGAGGGACTTTCCAGCGCTGCTGGAATCGTGTTTTGTGCATAGCAGGCCGCCTCACTGCGGCTTGCGGTCGGGGCTATTGGCTGGTGAAGGAGAGAGGATTAGGCGGTAGGACAGCAGAAGAGGCTGAGGTAGCTGAGTCTGGGTCCACAGTCCAGCAGTCTTCTGTCATGGGGTCAGAGCGCAGGCTGGACTCACCGAGGCACGGCAGTTTTGAGGTAGGCTCTGTGTGGAAAAGAATTGGAGGAAACTGCCAGGTGAAGTCCCCAGTTGCTGTACATTTTGTTGAACCAACATTACAAGTTTTACACCCAAAAATTGAGAGGCTTCTGCAAAAGCTGGTTATGTGTGGAAGGCATTTTTAACAAGAAAATGAATCCCTGTTTTGAATGTTTCTCCTTCCTTTCTGCCCTGGGACAGTCTCTATAATGCAGGCAGCAATGAAGGACTGTTTCCTTGGTACAATCCTCTCATTACAGCATGTTGACTGGGAACCTGTTTGAGGGACATTGAAACTGATTAATTCTTGTAGCATTTTTGCTTTTTCCAAATCTTTCCACATTTATGTATTTGCAGGTTTACCTGAGTAAATCTTCAGGTTCACAGGTGTGGTTACATGAGTAGGATGAAAGAATATGATCTTGTTTGCTCTATAGAAAGAGTTAGGCCAGGGACAATTCAGATGAGGGAGCAAAAAAGCAGATGTGGTAAGTCAGCTGCCACAGTGGCTTCAGAAGTGACACCAGTAGTCCCTTTCACCGGCACTTGGCAGCTGCCAGGGGTTTCCTCTTTGGAAGAGGTCCCAGGAGCTTTCATGCCTGTAAAATGGAAGTGTGATATGACAGGCAGAGAAGAATTCAGCAGTTCTGTGGAGTACTGGCTGAACATGTTTGGGATTGTCCATTTTCTTTTGTACAGCCCTATGATTCACTGACTTTTTCCTTAAGACATCAGCAGAATTTTGGAGTTGACTTAAGTTGGGTTAACCACTATCCCAGTATGCAGAACTTTACACTGAAGACATCTAATTTTATAATCAGCTGATACTGAAAATTAGTGTGTTTTTATAATGGCTAGACAACCAAAGCATTTTTGCCACTGTTTCCATTCCACTGCCACTACAGAAAACTCAAACCACAGCATGTTGGTTTTATAACTGCTGGGTTAATCTAAGTCAGACCTAATAAAATTCAGCAATTCTTAAATATGTAAATGGTGAACACTCGTATTTTTCTGCTTTCAAGTCTTTTCAAATCTTGCCTGAAATTCTTCTGTGCTTTGTTTCTTTATTTTTTTCGCTCAGCAATACCTTTTCCTTTGGCTTTATAACTGTCCCAAATGTTTCCTCTACTTATTTGGGCAGCTAAAGGCAGCTAAATACTGTTTTTTACTGATCTGGCTCTGAGGGATCATGGAGGGGATGTTCCACTATTATTCTATATTATTTCTCTTTTGGATACTTGGGATAAATCAGAGCAATCTGTAAAATGCCTTGCTTCACAAGTTTAGTTGCATGCCCTAATTGAAATGCAGACATATCTTTGCAGGACCCAGAAAGGTAAGGCTATTACCTGCACCAAAAGAGGATTTTGAGGACAGTGACTTCTAAAATGATCTGCTTTAAAACAACAACAAAAAAAAAAAAAGCCAAAGAGAGGCCTGGCACTATATAACATCTTTGATTCTACTTGGTTTTGGTGGATCCAAAAGAACAGTGCAGAAATAGGAGCAGTTTTTGATCTTTTGACTGAATGCTTTTTAATTCCAGAAAAGAAAGAGAAAAAACAAGCTGATTGGTTTTGTTAATTTCTCAATTAGGTACAAGTTTACAACAGAACATAGGGGTTGTTGTAAAAAAAAAAAAAAACAACCTCCAATTAAACCCCTGTCATTCTTGTTGAATCCAAGATCCTGTACATATGGCTATTCATGACATAGTGCAAAAGAGAATATATTTTTCATTTCCTTTGTACTGATGTTAGAAACCTGTCTGAGCAACAGGAGGATGTTGGGATGCTGGAATAGCAATATGGTCCTGTAATTTAGTGGAATTTGCATAATCTGATGGGAATATGCTGTCACAACTTGTTCCATAAGTAAGGAAGGGCAAGTACAGCAGAAGCCTGAGTAATGCTTTACCCCTTGTCTCTGACTAGAGGCACAGACAACACTCTGAGTCCTGGCACTTTGAGAAATTTAAGTTCCTGTAGAACTAGAGGCAGAAATAGTGTAGGGCTATCTGTGAACTTGCACATGGAAAGTGTTGGAAGTTGCAATTAGAAAACACCAACCTTGACATAAAGTGCAACTTTCTAGCTGTGAGTGCAATTTAAATACCAGAATGGCTGACCTGGGAAAGTGAAATCTGAGAAACTCATGGGGGTTTTTTTGTATCTCTCAGCCCCAAATTCGGCTATCATACAAAAAGCAAAGCTTTAATCTGGCTGAAGAAAAAAAAAATTTGTGTTATGTATGAGTGTGCATCCATTCTATGTCATGCTAAAATACTGCAGCAACCCTTCTGGCCTGAAAATTCAGGAATTTTTTAAGGGCTTGTATCTCCTGCTTTCTTCCTGTGAACTGGGGAGAATAAAGGTAGTATTTGATGCTTGGTATATGCACATGAAGACAGTAGATATATGCTGGTCTTATGAGTAACAGTTGAGAGATGTTTCATTGATAGTCAGGAAGGAATTTCTTCCTTCTTCCCCTCTTTTTTTTTTTTTTGCTTACTTTTTGTTTGTTTGGGTTTGTTGGGGGTTTTTGTTTGTTTGTTTGGGGGTTTTTTTGTTTGTTTTTGTTTTCTTTACTTGCTAGGGTTCTGTATTTATTAAAGCTTTCCTACAGCCCTCAAGAAGAGATTGGAGAGGAACTGGAGAGAAGAATTGCTCCAAGGTTATTTTGCATGTATAAAATCTACTTGGATGACCAAGCAACAAGATCTGGACTAGGGAAACACTTTGCTCCTAGGAGAGATTATTAGGGGCCCTACCTATATTTAATTACCTTTCCCCTCACTCTGGTAGGTGGTTTCCCAGCTGGGGACTATTTCTGAAAGTCTCATTTAACCAGTGTCCAGTCAGGCAGCTGTCTTGGGATGAAAACCTGTTGGTTCCTCTTCCCCAATTTAGTTAGGTCACACCAATCTATGGAACACCCAGGTTAAATTTCTTGGCCAGTGATACACAGCTGGCCTAATGGCTCATGTTGGCATTACACTGAAGGAAGTGATTCAAGGGCTGGGAGAAAACAGTAGGAAAGGATAAACTGTTGTTTGGGTTTGTATCCTTCAAAGGCAAGTCAGAATTTGGCTTTCCTCAGCCAATTTAAAGGCCATAAAATAAAAGCAGTTACAATATTCATTTTAAAAGGGTTTTTGACTGCAGACATCTCTAGCTGTTCTGTAAGTCTGTCCTTCCTGTTGTTGACTGGCTATCATCACCTATTTTTAGTTCTTTTCACTGCTTAAGTTAGAGTACTGGGAAATAAATTGGGGGGGAAAATCATGCTGTTTCTGAGTAAGTGCTAATTCATGTTCTTGCATAAAGGTTTATTTTGGAGTTGTTAGATGTACAAAACAATTACACTGTGCTCTTTAATTGTATACCTTTAGTATATCTTTATTTGTTTAAATCATGTGTTTCTGGACTTAACCCAGTGAAGTACATGCAGAGTTTGTTACAGTGTGTCTTATTGAAGTGTTTAAATATTATAACTTATTACTACAGAGTTAATGTTACTCCTCTAGTAGGTTTACTATGTCCTATTTATTTTCTCCGCTTACATTAGTTTCTCTACTTTGATGCAAATTAAGCTAAGCCCCAGAAGAAACTTCTAATTTGCAAAACCAGTTTCTGACTTGATAATACTAATAGAGGTAATTTGAATGCTTCCTAGGCAATAATAACTGCAAGAGCCAAGCTGCAGCTAAGCAAGGATGCTATCTTCAGCTGTTAGTGATGCATAAAGCCAAATATTGCAATACAAAGAGAAGGGCATTTACAAACAAGACCTGGTTTGAAATCCAACCTTTTTTGTTTCCTAGGTGGTATGAGCAAGTTTGAGGACAGCCATTCAGTAACCGATAGATGAGAATCTTTGTATGGATTCTGATAAAATCAAATATAAAATAAAATCCAAGAACCCTAGTTTAGCACATGGTATATCCCTCAGTGCCAGGTTAAACATTGCAGTGCTTTAATAACATCAGTAAGCTCTCATAATTTAAATAAGACATCAGAGATCTATATGTCACCCTTTCTTATTTAAATCTTTCTGCACTTTTCCAATCTTGCAATGCAGTGAGCTTGAGCTTCCCCAAGACTCTCTCTTGCTAATTTTTACTCCATTTTCTTTGTTCCCATCAGAAAATAATTTTGCTGCACTTGAAAAAATCATTCTGACTGAAGTTAACAAATTAAAAATGTCTTAGCTGTGTGACAGTCTGCAGAGGAATTTGCAGTTCCAAGGTAGTATTTTGCCACATTATTGCCCACAACACACTACTGTTGTATTAATCTGGTGAAAGGAATATCCAGCTGCCCGGACTGTGTCCTTTTAAAGCCTGTCTTTGGTTCAAGCAGATGAAGTATGAATGCAGAGGTTTATTTAATTTTTGGTTCTTTAGTACGGGAGTTGAGGCAAAAATTTCTCAGTGAGTATATATGTAATGGCCTGTATATTTTGCGGTTCCTTGACTGTAAAACCAGCTACAGGTTTCATTGAATTTCAGAAACAGAACTCTATCTATCTATCTATCTATCTCTTTGCATATGTTTAATATTTATATGTCTATGTGCATAAAAATATTTATACATACATAGATATTTCTGAAATATCTTAAAATAGAAATGGGGTGTGAGCTGAAAAAGAAGTCTTTTTGCATTTGTGGAGTCTGAAATAATAATAACTCAATATCACAGACAAAAATCCTACCAAAAAAACCACCTTAATTTTTAAAATGTATAGAATTTGGCATGGTCCCAGATGTTACAGACTTCACATTCCTGTTGAATGTACCATTTTGCTGTAGCTGCACGCCCCCCCTATTTTTCTTCTTTTGCTTTCTATCGCTTGAGCAACTTCAACTCATATTTCTCTGTGTTCCACACCATTACTAACTTGTTGCACCTCATTGTCCTGGGTCGTAAGGTAGGTCCTGTTCACAAGCAGGCTGCACCAGATATAACCTGCCAATTTGAATTAATTTTTTTAATTACCATTTTTCCCAGGCAAGCTTTCAAAACTTGTACTGTATTTGAGATAGTGCAAGAAATAGCCTGTAATAACATCTATGATTTCTATAGCTGAGAGCATGTGGATGGGCAAATCTGAGAAGAAAACTGAAATTTCAGATAGATGTTGAGCTCTAGTCTGATCTGTTTGCTCTAAATCTTCTTCTCTTTCTATTTCCTTCTACTGTGTAGCTCAGGAGGTCAGGGTGGAATTGCAGCTTATGCTGTGAAAGTGATTAACACTTAACAGCAAGGACAGGCTGTGTGTCTGTACGTGTAAAAGGTGCATGATGGAGCAATTAATTCTAAGTGCTGCTTCAGGCAATGGTGTTCATGAAGGGATCAGCGAGTGTCATCTTCAGTTTTGTTAGTTGTGAATTTTGCATTCTTTTTATCATTTGTTGTGTTGAAATGCAGGCACCAAAATGCTATTATCTGTAAAAATCACATCCATTGCAGCATCAAGAATAAATTATAGTAATTTTAGAGGAAGACAGTGCCTTCCAAAACTAGAATTAGGGAAAATCTGCACCTAGGCACTAGCAGTGAGGCTGTTATCTTCTCCAAATATTGTAGCAAGCTCTTGGCAAGCTTCCCTGCTCACTGAGGCTGAGACTTTCAGAAAGACAATCCTCAGGCATTCAAATGCCCACAATAGCTATCCTTAGGATGTTGAAGCATTTCACTGTCTGTAACTACTTGATAAGTTAAATTTAGATGTTTATTCTTCAGAATTTTTGGCATTGCATCTTTAAAATGGTTAATATCTCAAAATATTTGTTTCTCCTTCATTAATGTCCATTGTTTGGTGGACCTTTTTTTCCCCCAAAAAATGGGCATTAATCTACCAACAATAGCAGAAGAGCTCAAAAGTTGTGCTAATTTTAAATGTCTCCCACAAAATATTACTAAAGCAACTTTACACAGACTCCATACTTCTTATTGTTTACCTCTCTAAGGTTTGGTCCATGTAAAAAACAAAGCATAATGATATTCCAGGCCCCAACAAATGTATTTACTTTAATCAGTGATACTGAAAATATAATAATAATATTGTTTACAATTTTATTTTAAAAAACCTTGCATTTGAGGACAAGTCCAGTTGCCTTGATGTTCCTCAGGTGCATAAGGCTTGCATCCTCCCTGAGAAAGATTGAAATTTCAATATGTGTAGATTAGTAATATAGGGCATCAGGGTTGTTGATGGCTGTGAAGACAAGAGATAGTGCTTAGTCTAGAATATTTGATAAGATACTTGAAAGGACTGTGTGAGTGATTGGACTTCATGGATGAAGATTCCAGTTATACAACAGCAGTTTGATAGCAGATGCAGCAGTCAGGCCAGGATGGGACTAAAGAGTAAGACTGAAGATAGTACTGTGAGGAGTTTACACTTGTGAAATTACACAGCAGGCAGCTGCAAGAGAATCAGTTGATGAATAGAAATGAATGACAGTGACATTAAAAATGCAGAGATCCTCTAGTATATTTCTAATATATTTTCATTATTTACCATGCAAGCTACCAAAACCAAAAAGTAAATTAGAAAGAAATCAAATCCAGACTGTTGAATCATTTAAGGGTTATTTCCATCATTTTAGGCCAAAGTCTGGGTTATTCTTCACTGTATGGAAACCTCAAAATTGGAATAACACAAGAAGGCGTGAGAATGGAAGGTATCACTCTTCCTTACTGGAAAAAATATTGTGGGACAGATGTGAGTCTGTGACAAACTTGTATCTCAGTCTGTGTGATGAATCTTGGACCTCATTTTCCACAACTGTATGGGTGTGCTCTAAATGTTTGGGACCATTGCTGAGCAGGCTGAACATGACCTGCATAGATACAGCCTATGTATTGTACAGGTAGCTCATACACTTGTGTTTAGCCACAGCTCTATTTCTAAACTGCTAAAGTCATGGGGTTTTTTTTTCTGATAATGGGTATTAATATACTGGTTTTACTCATCAGGGTAATTTTGAAGCTTAGAGCTGATCTGAAGATGCCCTACTTTAGTGCCACATATGCTTGTTAGCATATTTTTACCACTGCTGCTGTTAATTGAGCCTGTCAGGCATTGTGACAGACTGCAAGACCTTGCAGGTATTGTCATGCCTGGAAACTTTATCCACAGAAGTACAACTGGAGGTGGAAATCACAGCAAAGTTAATCACCACACATCTTGCTCTTTAGGCAATGGGAGTTGCTCTTAGGAGTAATTTCTCTTGGGGGAGCACGACCAAGGTAGGAGTCTGAGCCTGTAGTGCTGACTTGGTACACTCTGAATGTTTTTTGGCACGGTGAGGAGGGCTGCAGAGTAGCGTAGGACTTGCAATCTGCAAGAAGAAATAGAGCCCATTGTCAATGTGCAGGGCACAAGTTTAAGCAAAGATGAGAGAATATAAAAAAAGCAGTTTTAAAACAAACATTTTGTAAGAGGTATATTTTGGTTTAGCCTTGTAAAAACATTTCTAATTTAAATGGCTGTTTTCTAGTACTCTCTATTACCTTTCCTAGCTCTGTGTTATAGCCCTGACCTCCCCATCACCCCTGTGGTTTGCCTGTTGATAGTTTCTATATTTAAAAAAAAAAACACCAAAAGTCTCTCACATGATGTTAGCCTGCATCCAGGGACACCCATACATGTGCCCATATCTGAGGCTTTTTAGTTAAGGACCTCTGGAATTGCAACCAAAACACTGTTTTCAAAACCAAACTGAGAGGCCTTTAAAAATTAGCTTTGAAGTCTTAAAACTTCTTGCTGTAGGGCTGATCGCAGCTGTGCTTCTTGTGCTTCCTGATGGCAGAACTGCAGGGATGTTTGAGAAAGAAGATTCAAGTAATCTCATTGATGCTTCATGCTGCTGAATTTTCATTTCTGATGTTGCATTTGAGGATATGTTCTTTCTTTTGTGTATGAACCTGGTAACTACCCACCCAAGCATTTAATTTTAAAGCATTTAAAATCAGTTAAAGATCTTGACTATCAACCTCCAAATGTTATCTTCACAAAGCTAATTAATAAACAATTATCAGGAAAAAAAAATAAAGTATTAAGAACTCATGAACTAGAATAGTTTAAATGGCTGCTTGCTTCAATACATATTCAATACATCGGCCCTGTAAGAATCTTTACTGTAAACCATTTTATTATGGGAAGTTTTCTAAGCTCCTGTGAATGTTATCCTAAATGGAGGCCGCAGTGAGAACACTGCTTTGTGAAAGCACACTTCCCTCCTTTCTTGAGTTTGCATTAGTGATGATGATTTTCGCGTGGAGCTTTCAGAGCTCTTGCCAGAAAGATAAGGCTATCATTTCTTTGCTATTGCTGTTCAGTGTAGTAGCTGCTGCTTGGTGGAGTGCCAAGAATAGTTCAGGGATTAGCTGGAGCTAGGCCTACGGGTACACCTGTGTATTCACACTACTTTTGTGGAACAGTCAGCTTGGAAGTATAATTCACGTGTATTGCAAAGTATGTGTAGGCCTGCATGCTTCGTACCTGCAAATTACACAGAGATGTAGGCCTGAAAAATGTGGAAACTCCTCTAATGGAAAGCACTTGCTTAAAACTGCTCAATTAGAAAGCCATGCCTGCCTCATTGTGCTGAGAGAACTTAATTTTGTTGTTGCTGTACTGTGCCCTATATATGTTATTTTTCCTAGCTCACCTTCTCTAGAGAGATTCTATAGGACTGTATTATTTAGGGAGGCCTCTTCTCCTTTCTCTTTCTGTTTGTCTAACTCCAGGCAACCTCTGCCTCTCCCCTGGGACTAACAATGAGGCCTGTGGTGTAAATGTAGCAGCTGCATGTTCTGACAGCATCAATGCACACCAAAGTCTAAGATGAGCCTCCTAGATCCCATATGGACTCATATGCATACGCCTGTGGGATCCAGTGTTATCAAAATTCAACATTACAAATAGCTTATCTACATAAAATATCTGAAAGCGAGAAGAAACAATGGACTATTCAGTAAGGAAAAGGCTAATGGTCACTGCTTGATAGTGTGTTGATTGGATAAATTAGAAGAAAATAAGTCCATCATTTATTTTACTGGAGGGAACTAACATAAATAACTGGAGTCTTTGCCAACTGTAATTTCTGCTTCAGAATTTCACAGCAGTATTTGATCAACTTTCCTCTGATATCTTACTCTGCCAAATTAGAAGCATTATTAAGATGGAGGATATTTACTTGTCAGAGAGAGGGCTTAAACCAAAGGGATAATGCACTATCTTTCCTTGTAGGCTTTTGGACCCAGGCGTTTATTCTCAAATAGTAAAATCTTACTGTTCTCAGACTTCTTATTTTAATGGGCATTTTATGTGCTGCAGGGTGGGTAGAACATAATAATTTCAAAATGAACACAAAAAATTCAGTTATAAAATTTAGCAGAAACAAAACATTTCCAAAGCTTCAAACTTTGGGAAGCTGGGACTGCCTCTCCAAAAGCTCTAGGAATTCTGTTGTTGTGGACACTTTTGCAGCTTTTTATTTCCCGGGGAAAACCTCATTTGCATTGTGGTATTGTTATGTGTTTTCCTTTGATCTCCTACTTTGGATTTCTAAGACTGCTATTTTTTTTTCTTGAAAATTTGCATTGCCCCAGGATATGAGAGGTTTATTTGAATGCATTTAATTGGCAAGTGATGTGGAATATGATCGTTTTCTGTATTGGAAATGAGCTCAAGTAAACCCTTCATAGAGTCCTTATAACCTGCTGTAACTTTCCATGCATTTCTACTGACTCAGGATTATCTTGTCTGGAAGGAGAGTGAGCACTTCTGGTTTGCAGACATTGATTGTTGGGTTCACAAGACATCACCATAAAAATATAGACAACCAAAAGATAATTAGCCACACTCTTCAGTGTCTACAATTCCAATTAAATCCAAAGAGATATTACAAGTATATATGATGTGCCTAAGAATAAAATTGAGCTTGTTTTTTTACATTTGCTTTCATGCTGGTTTACGTTGTAAACTTGGTGAGGTCACCTTTTATTTATGCTGAGGCTATATTTTATGGGGTGGCTTTTTTGGACAAGAGCAGTAGAGATATATAATCCTTTGAAAGCCTGGAAGCAACAATCTAACTTGCAAATAAAAAATCTGTGTGACTGATTTTCAAAAGTGATATGCTTTATTAAAATATTTTTATTACCATTTAAGATGCTACAATTGCTTGTTGATTTTTAGAATGTTAAACGAGGAAACAAAGTATATGCATTATAACATCCGTATAAAATGCCAAATTTAAACACGTTAAATAGTTTCTTCTATCAACCTTATCAACACTCCTGCATTTCCAGCCATCTCTTTTTGTCCCGCACACTTTTACTCTGCTTGTGGTTGTGTATCTCCTTTCAGTCCAATTTAAAAGGAACTTGTCTTGTACCTTGAAGGTAGATGGTTTTACCTTGAGATTATAAGAAAAGTTGGTAATTTACTTTGTTTCATTGCTATTAAGAATCATCAGCTTGTAGCTTTTATGGTTGTTGTTGCTTTCCCCTTTTCTTGGTTCCTAATTTGAACCGTGTAAAAAAATCTTCTGGTATATCTGGTCTGTGTGATCTTAAGTGGTTTGAACAATGTGCTCAGGGAAAAGCGGATATGTAGATTTGCTGCTGGATCTCATGTAGGAGTGCTTTAAATTCATTACTGAAGACTGAAAACTTGTAATTGCTAATTGACAAGAACCTTCTGAGGTATGTGGGTATATGTATTATGGTACAATTAGCGTCTATCTGCCTCTGAACTTGTATGTTTTGAGAATCATAATATATCTAACTACTTATTCTTCAGTGCAGATGTTGAATTATGGTAGAATCATCTGTATAAACTGACTAGTAAGAAATGTGACCGTATTTCACCATGTAATTTTAAATTTCTGAAATGCATGTTAGCTATAGGGAAGAAATGTCATAAACCAGTGATAAACAAGTCTGAGGAAGAGAAACTATTCTTAACCACTGAAATCTATAGAGAGATTATGCTATTTCAACACATAGAGTAGAGCCAATATTTTAAGATGATGCAATGGCCAATATTTATCATTGTAAATTTTGCCTTCTGTAGCTCATCAAAATAATTTTTATTGCATGTATTTGGTCAGCTCTACTGCTCTTGGTGGTTCTGAATGTTATCTCCTGCAAGGGGTGGCTATTGCCTGGCTGCCATGTGAAGGCACACATCAAAGGTGTTATTTTAGAGTGGTTAGCATAGTTCTGCAAACTGTTCAGTGGGCGTTCTGTATAATAGAATTAACTTGTCATGCTCCAGCTTTCCAAAGTGAAATTCCAGATTGAAACTGAGACTGTCATTTGCATCACATCACAGACAGTGCAAGAAAATAATCAGAATGAAAAAAGAACAGACAGACTGTGTTCCAGGCATTTTATCCTCTCTGCATCTATTTTAGAGTGAGCGCACACCATAGGCAGAAGTATCCAGGCTGGGAGGGATGTGCGCAGTACACTATTTCCATTTAACTTCCTCCTTCTGAGGGAAAGCCCGACCTATAGGTTCAGGTTATCAAATTACCTTTCATGTTCCATTTCTGAGAATCTAACAAATAAGAAATATCCCAGGGAACAAACACAAGTGTTTTTTTCTTTTGCAAATGGTTTATTTTTTGAACTATATAAAATAAATGGTTGCAGAAAACATATAGGGGGATAATCTGCAAGCTGTCTCAAGGGTGACCTCTCAAATATTCACAGCTTGTGAACTCTTCTATGTATCCAGCAATGGATTTGGTGAAGTTTTTGTGGGCAATTTTTAGTAAAACTCCACAATCTTTGATTTCAATAACTGAACTTGCTGACTTCCATACTTCTGCAAGCTTCTTTTTAAGTTAATGCTGCTAATATTATGTGTTTGAAGTTAAATCTATTTGTTATCTCACTGTTCTGAATCTACTCAGTCTTTTAATGAATTGTAACACGTTATTTTTGCCTTTGCTTTTTATGCAAGTGCTGTGTTCTTTCCTCCTGTACCACATAAAGTATCTTTTGAAATTGAGGGTTGGAGGTAAATGAGAAGTGAAATATGTGAACAAGTTCACAAAACCCAGCAAAATACTGATTGTTTTCATATTTGTCCCTGGCTAAAGGGGAAATATGATAAACCACATACGACAGGATACCAGTTTAACGCAAGCTCCCGGTGTGGATGGGTTACATTCACACCCTTGCGTGTTCCAGAATAGATTCCCTCTGCAGGCAAGCTCTCAGATCAGTTGACAGGAATGATGTTTCATCAATGTACGTATGCATATCTTAATTATGGGTACACATTGTTGGAGCTGACAGGAATGTCAGGCTCTTCAGATTCCCAGAAATACTCTAAGCCTGACAGATATGAAGCCAGCATTAGCTAAGTGCATTCAGATAATTTTTCAGAAAAGATGAGTCATTCCTCTTCCTATACAAATTATTGCCATTCCTACAATTGGCTTCTGAATTTTCCATTTCTTTGTGAGAATTTTTTGTAATGCTTCACAATTCAGAGACAGATTTGTATATATTCTACCTAATGAACACATAAATGCAAGAGTATGCCATGCATTTGAGGCATACATAGAATTCCTCTTTAGGAAAAATTTCTTTAGGAAAACTGACTAAAGGCTTAAGTGTTATCAAGGACATCTGTTGTGATTGATGCAAATGTAGTTCTTAGAATAAATTTGTTTTTTGTTTTTTTTTTTGTGCAGAGATACAATAACTATCACAGCATGATAAAATCTTAACAAAGCATTAAGTGTTCTGTAGCTGAGGGAAAGGAGGTTTGTTTTGGTCCTTCATTTAAATTATATCTTACCTGAACTTTTAAAGAGCAGATCCTAACATTGCATGGTGCTATGAGTAGTTACTCTGGCATAGTAAATAACAATATTATTTATTTTTTAATATAAAACTGGCATAGTGATAAAATGCTTAGTGTGGAAGCAGTTTTATGGAGAAGATATACTTTAAACATGTATAGCTGTCAACAGAAATTACCTTTATGCAGACATCACTGTATCAATAAAATAGGTATTGTTTAGCTATATCAATTACATCTAAATATATACCCCCCTTTTCTTTCTGGAATTTCATTCAAGTAGTCATTTAGGTCAGATCTGCACTGCAAAGTTTTGCTGCCAATGCTATTTTTCCTTTTATGTAATAGTCAATAGCCACTTCTTTCCTTTAATCTTTTATTCATAATAATCCTTTGCTTTGTATACAGTTGCCAATAAAATAGTCTTTCAAGCAAAAGTCCCTGGAAGTCTGAGATCTACCTGCTGGAGCAGGAATAGATGCTAATGTGCTCAGTGAGGGAAATAGACTTATGCCTCATGGGAGATTGTCAGAGAAATTAAATAGACTGGGCATGAGGCTTTAGACACAGGGAGAGTGTAATTGCAGCCCCCAGCACCGAGGAAATGCTTTTCACATTACAGCTAAAACTGAGAAGGAGAAAATTATCTAAAAGGTACCAAGCACTTTGGTACTAATGATAACTGAGACAATTTTCAGAATATGTGGAAGGTAATTGCTGAAATCAAGTGTTTGCCTTGGTATGAGCAATGATTACAAGGAAAAGAATTATGTAATGGTTCAGTTGTGTCTGTACAAAGTATGGTTTATTATTTACTAGCTCAGTGTATGTTTTCTGCCAATGTTAATTTTGATTAAGGGCAATAGAACTGGATGTTGCGTTGGCACAACTACAAAAACACGTACACAGGAGGATTCTATCTCTTTTGCTGCAGTTGGTCTTTAGTTAAAACAGCACTAAATTTGTGTGGGCAAGACAGAAATGAAAAAAAGAAAAACCACAATAAAACAACTCAAAAAAGTAAATAAACATTACAAAAAAAAAGAGAAGAAAAAAAATCTGATTTCAAAAGGCAATATGAAATTCTTCCTCTACCTACTTGTATTGACCTGATCCATTAGCAGCAAAGAAAGAAGCAAAGAACAACTCTTTTAGTCTTCTCAGGACTGCTATTTTAGTGAGACAAAGAGATGGGTTTTGCTTTTCCTTCTGTCTAGCCTGCATCCAAGGATCTGCTCACCTCCTTTCTTCCCCAGCCACCAACAGTGTTGTGTGTCCCCCCCTCCCTCCTCCATAAATAGCATGGGGTTTAAGAGACTTCAAGTAAGAGGGACGTGTATTAACCCAGGGCTTCACCTCTGGTTAGATGATCAAATACACACATCCTTAATAATGCTTCCACTACAGCTTCTCTTAGGTGTCTTGATTTGCTCATATTGTGAAATTTCAAGCTGTAAGATGATGCTTCTTGGTTAAATCTCTGTATAATTTTATAATTACCCATGTTCAGGAAGGCAAATTCAAACAGAAAAATTGAGTACCTAGATTAAAAGCGAAGCACGACCTGCTGCTCGGCCTTAGAAGATGTAAAGACCATGCGTGTTCTCTGAGTGTACTGAAGTTAGATAAAAATCAAGAGTGGAAAAAAAGATAGAATTAAACCAGGGATGGCATATGCACATAGGATCATAGCCTGGTTGCTAATTAACAGAATTAAGCAGGACAGAAGAAGAAAAGGCTATTTAATTAAAAGGAAAATAAAATTATGGACCAGCTTTCTGAACAGCTGAAGTACCTGACTTGTTCTAAGATGGAGCTGGATGTGCTTGTGAATATGACTAATTGGGTTGCAAAAGGTGGAAGCTTATTGCTTTTTTTCAATTTTCAGTCAGGCCCTAAACTTTGAGCCAGTTTAAAGCTTCTTCTTCCAGCTCGGCAGTACCTAAATCATAACTGCACTGCTGTGTATAGATGCTAATTAGCAAACGCATAATTTGAAACTGTAGTTAGTCAATCTATGCTAATTCAAGAAGCAGCTATTTGTCATCGTCAGAAAGGTGAGATCTTCACTTTGAGAGATTTGAAACTTGTAGTATTATATGACTAACGAGCAACTGGAATTTAATTACTCTCTTCCAACATCTAATACTATTTTGTGGCCCTTGTCTGGACTTGTCAGGACAAGAGCTACTTCTTGGACTAGTGCAATTTGCATACCTGTTTAGGTGTGTTGGGATGTGTGGGCTTTTTGTTGTTTGTTTAGATGTGGGTTGGGTTTTTTTAAGATTTATCAGACAAAACTGCTGCTCTGCAGATGAGCAGCCACTCTTTTCTGCCAGACAGGAGGCATGAGGCAGCCCTTACGTGTGCCTTAACAGTAGCATCACAGTGTCCATATGATGACTCCTGCACCCAGCTGCCAGAAGAGAGTATTGGCAGGTAAAGGTGTGGATGTATCATAGAAATATTGGGCTATCAGCGTGGCCTGCTGAGGCCCTTCACAGCTTCTCTGCCGCTGGGGTGCTATGTTAATGGCAGGCATTTAATGCTCAGGCAATAGTAATCTTGCTAACCGTGTCCCTGATCTTCATTGACCTGTAAGGACTCTAACAGATGAAATGATGGAAGTGCTATCCAAGACATTCAACCTGCACAGAGATGCTATTGTTTTTTGTCCATTAGTTGTATGCTAAATTTTGATATACTGGTGCTGAAGTGAGGGAGTTTCCAGGAAAAAAAAAAAGGTGATATTCCCTGTAAGCCCAAACAGAACTGTTACAGACATTCTAGGAGCACTGAAAGACAATCAAAAGATGTTAAGGAAGTCCAATAAATAAGACATTAAAAATAGACATTATTGCGAAATTAATTAGGATATCATATCCCAGTCCCTTCTGGGAGACCTCTGTTCCTTTGTCAGAGATAAAAGTTACCCATACAGTGTCTCTGTGAATGCAGAAGTGAAATCACAGAGGTTTTGGTCTTTAAGCGCAAGACAGATTGAGGTGCTCAGTGACCTGGCTGCCATGACCCAGAAAGTTTTCCAGGAAACAGAGGAGACATGGAAACTACAGGTTAACTTGGAAAATACTGAGATAAGATGCTGTAAGTCATGAAGGAAATAAATAACTAGCTCACAAAGAAAGACAAATATTTCAGGCTGAAGTAGGAGCTAGCATTCTGGGTAAGATGTTTTGAATGTCCAAAGGGTTTAGGTAAGAAAGGATATTTTTCATCCTGTTCCTATTTTACACCCTGTTCATAATCTGTTGAAGGTAAAGACAAGAAATTGGATTGCCTCAGTTTAAATGATGTTATCTTTGAAGAGAAAACTCCTTGTGATGGTTATTTGACTACAATGGACAAAAAGAAGTATTTCACTAGACAGCTTAAGTGACCCGCCTCTGAGGGTGCTGCAGAACTTGCCTGCAGGAAAAGAAATCTCATCATCCAAAGATTAAACGAATCTGTAATATGCACCTTGGAACTACCCATCCATCTCATTTGGCCAAGAGACACTTGAGCACTAGTAGGAAAGAAGAAAGAAATTTCATCTGAACTGCTAAAGGTATGAGATTATATTTGTTCCTTACACAGCCAAAAGCCCTTGAGGCATTCTAAAGTAGATTGGTAGCATGCCAGTTTCTTGTTCATTGGAATTTAAGGCTAAAGATTAAAAGCCCCAGCAGAAGACAAAACAACTGCTAGAGAGAATACTAAAGGAGAGTGCTTTGTCTGTGTGAATACTGATGTGATGTGGCCTTGCTTGAGAGAGTCTGGCAGTCAGTGTTTAATACCTGGGCTAGTAGAATCTGGCCAGAAGGAATCCATTATGTTGTAACAGGATTTATGGTGTTCTGTTGACTAAATTTTTTGTTGCACTGGGAGTTTTAAATTAAAATTTTTTAATTAAGTAGGTTAAAAAAAATCAGCAGCAATTCTAGCATGTTCCTCAAGTCAACAGATAAATAACAGTATGACAATCTGTTAACTACTGTTTCTTCTGTTTCTTTTGATAGTATGTTCAACTGTCTGAATACAGTCTCTTACACAGTCTAGTATACACAACCTTGTGAATGAGAAAAATCTTTGCTAATTCAGGTGTTGAGGTTGCAACACAGAGCCCTAAGAATGCTGTATAGAATTAGCAAAGTGCTAAGGCTTGAAGGTGTGCCCAGCTCTCCTCTTATAGGCAACTCGGATACATGAATGTCAAACTTTCCTGTTAATTTGATCTTTTTAAAAAGAGCTTAATAGCCTGGTTACATGCCAAGTCGAAGGTGGCTACACAGTTCTGCATGGCACCTGACATGCAAAGCATACAGCATACAGCCTTGAGGACCATACTACTTAAGCACACAACAAGAAATTAGCTTGGGTAAAGGCAGACTTAGAAGCTCTCATTGCATGATTGCTCTACTGAATGCATACCAAGCTAAAAAACCTTCTCAGGATTTCATCTCTTATTTGGGAGCAGACTGAGGACTGCTTTCACTTTTCTGATGAGATAGTAATGTTAGGTTGTACGAGGAGGTGCTGGAAGCCTAGATCAGTGCTGCTGACTTGGAGAAGGGAGGACCCATATGGGGAAGAAGCTGGAAGGTGTTGCAGGACATGAGCACTCCCCGAGTCCCTGTCTGTAAGGTCAAAGCTGAAATAACCTTTGGGTACTTGAAATCATGCAGCTGCTGTCCATGTGAGTTGTGTGTGAGTTCATTAACACAAATATTGTATACAGTCAATGGGATGCCTGTCATGTGACTTCTGTGGTTTTAGGGCAAGTGGTAACATTTAATGACTTGTGACACAGTACGTGTGGTTTATACAGTAACAGTTCAGTTTCCAGAGGTTTTGAAAAAGGCCAAATGAATCAGAGCAGTATGTACTTTGCCAACTGAATTGGTAGTTATGGACTAGAATTGCAAGGCAGGGGAGGAAAACACATTATGTGGGAGCCGGCACTAGGAAGTAATTGTGGACTTCATTCAAGATAATGCAGGGACTAGTCATCCCTCCTAAAAGCTAAATGGAAGAGACAGTCCAATTACTTTATTGAATAAGATAGCTAAAATCTAAAAAGTCTTTGCCCAGGATCCTGTGCCATGAATGAATGTGTGGGAGGAAGTGAGACTTAATTCAAGAAGAAAACACACTCCACAACAGGCTAGATGCAGCTGTGCTTGTCCATGGTTAGACACTGAAGGTAACCACAAACCAGAAAAAAGTAAACAAAAAGTAGAGGTGAAAAAAGGAGCATGGGTCTGAATTACTCAGGACATTCCAGGATTAATGTGTCCTCTCCTTTTTACTCAAATGTCAAAAATTTCTTCCTTTATGCTTGTAGTTGAAAAGACGGTATATTTTCCCTTTTTTAATACAGTGAAGCAGAACTAATTCAGATATTTTTTGTGAAGGTGACTGTAGAAATCCATACATTTTACTGAAAACTAAATAAGTGAATTAAGTCCAATAGCTATAGGTATGATTTAAGATCAAAATTAGACGAATCCAGAAAAGCTTTTATGATATGAAGTCAGCCACCCCGCAAAACACACATATTTTTGTAGAAAGCATTAATAATAATTCCAAAAATATTTGTAAAAGTTTGCTCTCATGTCAGAGGAAATATTTCTGTAATATATGTCCCCAAGCATAACAAAAGAAGTGCACAAAACCGTTTCACGTTTTGGGAACAAACTTTAATTCTGGGAAGTGCTGATTGGAGTCATTCTTTGGATTTTATACTTGACCTGTCTGTAACAGAATGTTTAAAGCAAAAGAAATGCTCCTTTCTAGTTTCATCAGCAACCTTTAGGCATGTAGGTTAGATCTGTCACTGCTGTGTCTTTATCTTTGTTTACAAAGCAGATATTTCAGCAGCTTATCTAGCCCTTAACTGAGATCAAGGGTGTGCTAGATACTGCATAAATATGTTGCAGTAATCCAGTGCCTGAAAAATTTCCATTTGTAGAGGTGGAAAGGAAGATAAACATATGTATACATATTTTATGTACCTATATCAGAGGAATAGCAAAGTATATTATTTGGTAAGTGTTCTGTTAGATCTGCGGTTTCTATGTTAATATTGAGGTCTGGTTTGTTTGGGAGAGAGCTGCTCTAAACTGGAAGACAAAAGGAGGATTTAGACTTTATTTTCCAGGGGAAGGGGAGGCTTGGAAGTTAAGTGTGGTCAGGAAAACACCTCTGAGCTCAGGAGAAAAATGTCAGCCTCTTGAAGTATTCACCCCAGTGCTGTTTCTGCTTTCCTGCCAGCTCTCATAAAGACTCTTTTACTGTTAGATGTGCAAGGGATTGCTAGCTGGAACACTCCACAAGCTTTTAGAGCCACACAAGCCCTACTCTACAGTGAACAGGCAAGCTGTGCTGGCTTGCTGTTTCTTTCCTGTCACTTTTCCCCAAAACGACACAGAATTTCTGACACAACTTGTGTCTATGCTGAGGGACTGAATTACTAAACGGCATTGTACATTTGCAAATGGGAATGAGGAGCCCAGTGTTTACAGATGAGGTGGCAGTGGGACCCATCTGTAGGAAAAAGTCTCTCAAAGTGCTGTCTGAATACTTGGACGGGGAGGTTAGGGAATGCTACTCTGGAGCCTATAGCTCCAGCTGTTTAAAATGCCTAAATTGCTTGCCTCTGAGCTCACAATACAGCTGGCATGCTATCAAATATCCCAAAGCGTATTAGCACTGGGATTTTAGTAAAAGCCTCTGTGTTTAATAACCAGTGCTGTTTAAATAAAAACATACCCAACACTAAGAGGAGAAGAACCGAACAAAAACCCAAGTGTGCATGTCCTTCTCTTATTTCACTGTGTATATGTCTTTGTAGAGCAGGGCTTTTGCTTGCTCAAATATCATTCCTAGAGATCATTCACATATCTCCACCTTACTACTCCAATTTAGTTTTTAAGTTTCATGGTCTGAATTTTGAAATTAATTTTTTTCTCTATTTAATTCTTTTAATAACTTTTTTTTCCTATTTAGATATTGATCCTCCCTTTTCCTCTCACTCCTGGAGTGTTGATCTAATTTCTGAAAGCTTTAGGAAATATAGAACCATGAAGTCTTTTTTCCTTGACCCCTTCCTGACTGCTGCTGGAAGTGCAGTTCTATGTGGCATCTGTACATGCCCACCTATCCTTATAGTTACCATAGAAACTGGCCACAGGCTGCATAAAGCCACTTATCAAGCAAGGAGGAAGGGATAAGCCTTTTAGTTCCTAAAATAAAATGAGTTTAGGGCTGAGAACAAATCTCACTTTAATTGACCAGGATGCATGCCCAGCAAAGTATGAATTCTGGTCATGCTGTAAAGTAGCATTCAAATAATACATCTTATTCAAGGAAATGTGTATGCACTGCTCCAGCCCAGCTGCTCTCCTCTTGCTGCCTGCCATTGGGGGCAGCACTAACAAGTTTCCCTCTAACAAGTGAAACTCTTACTCTCCTTTGCATCTCCACATGCTTGTGCAAGATAATTTTTTGGCCTGGTGAACAAGATTGAATTCAGCTTGGTTCAGTTCTGAGACAAAGTCCAATTTTCCTTTGAAAAGAGGTGATACTAATTTTTCTGCAGCTTTAGAGTGGGGTTATTGTTTTCAGCTGGCTGCTGTGAACACTGAACAGGTATTCATCTCTGATAGCAGTCTATAGAGATGGTGTGAATGATCACACAATGCGTGAGGCAAAGGCATAGGCTGACGAAACCTGCAGCCTGTGAATGTAGCAGAAACTCATCTGACATCCAAGCCCTGCCTCAGCAATTTGTTTTGCTTCTGAACGTGGGTGGGATTTTGGGTGGCATTGAAGCGATACCACTGCATGCCCAGAACACTGAGGAACTGGAAGCCTGAGTCTTTTTTCCTTCTGCCTCCTGTCTTGCTCTCAGGTTTAGGCTTCTCCAGTGGTAAGAAATTACTGGGAAAAGGCCTGTTTTCCTGGGTTTACTGAAGCCCAAATTTGGTAAATTAAGATTTAACAGGCTTCAGATTTAGGTACCCAGTACTTTGAGGATGCCCATTTAGCAGAAGGAATAGTGAACAAGATGTTCCGTATGCTTCACTGATTCTTGATGGAAGGTTGAAAGGGCTTTCAAGGGCAAGAATGGCCCATGCACCACAAATATATGCCTGCAACATATATTGCAGGCAGTTGTGGGCAAGTGCAACTTGTGCTTAAAGTCTACCAGAAGTTAAGTGACTGTACCACATGATCCTGAGCTGAGGTTAATGTTAAAATTTCAGGAGGGCTTATTCATTCAGGGCCAGTGTGATACTAACTGCAACTGCATGGCTCTGGCCAGTGCACAATATGGTGGAAAATCCAGAATCTGCCAATTCACCTCACTGTCAGTTTGTGATGGTTTTTTTTTTTTTTGGAGCTAGGCAGCTGTTCACTGGCAACTGGAGGAAGAACACTTCTCTCAGTTCTGAAGGATTCTGAACACTTGTCAAGCAAAGTTAAGTCCTATAAACTATGTCCTGACTGCATGTGAATCAGGACAACTTTGTATCCAGTTACTAGTTCTTAGCAGCTGCTGATACTAGATCCTAGTTTAATTTATAGCAATTACCTTGGAATTACATTTTGATTCCATCACACTTGCTTTTCAGTTAATTGCATTATAAATGAGACAAGAATGACTTTCCCCTCTCCCCCAAGCTCAACACTATTCAACTTCAGTGAAGTCTTATAAATAATATAATTGTGTAGTCTCCATGGTATATTTCAGTGGGTCTTAATCAACCTCTTTGTGCGTAGTAAAGGTCAGTAATGGTTGTGTTTCCCAGAATAGATTTTCTTAATTACTGTGCTTTTAACACAACAATGAAAAATGTTTTTAAGAAACTCTAACACAGTAAATGCAGGGATATTTGAAACCCACCTTTTAAATGTATTTTATCTGATTTTCTGTAGCAGAAAATGGTTATTCTTCATGCAGCCAGCCTCTAGCCAGCTCCAGCCAAGAGACATTTGGATTGGTAGCAAAGGTAGATAGATAGATGCATGTATTACGGATGTTAACAGAAAAGGCTAAGCAGCTGAAGACAACTTCATGCATTCCAAAGCATTTTATCTGTTAGAATTATCCCTTTGTAGAGGATAATTAGAGTATGTAATGTGTTTATATTACATGGTGTGTAATATAAAGGTCAGAACTTGTCCTGAATCATGGCTGCAATGTAATGCTTTTATTTATAATAACCTCTTCTTTAAAAAAAAAAAAAAGGTAAAACCTCCTTCTCGAGCTTTTTCCCCCCACTGTTTAGAAATTAAATATTCAGCTTCAGTAAGTAATGTAACATGCTAATTTTCTCAGCCTACACCATATCTTGGAAGTTGTGCAATTGTTTAACATATTGTAGCAGTACAAAGTTCAGATCTGGGGCTATGTTTATCAATGCAACTTGCTTATTTTTAAAATTACTCTGGTGGTGGCACTGGTAGTTGTCTATCTGCAGTAGCCTTTGTATTCATGGACACTACTTACTGCAACGGGGGTTTAAACCTGGATTTGGTGTGTTGGATGCAACTTAAATATATATAATAATGCTAAATAGAAAATGTGCACAAAGAATTAAAGGACAGTATTGGAACTAGGGAAAACAATTGGAACACAATTATGTCTTTGTATCAGAACTGTCCTCAGCCCCTTCTGCAGACAACACCTTATATACAATTTGTCCATGCCGTAACCCAATTGGTAGCAGCAATTTCAGCATTGCAACTTGCTGGCTGTATAGCTACTGGAAATGGGAAAATGAATGAATCAACAAATCTTATAGCAGATTGGAAGATGATAATGTAAGCAGAGTGAGGCCTGAGCTGCAGAAAGAACCCTGGTGGAAAACTATAGATAGATATATTCACATGACAGCCTTGAAAAATGTAACAGATGCAGAATTTGCAGCAGGATGTAGGAAGAAATGCTAGGCTAAGGAAAATCATCTCTTGGGAATATTCCCAACAGAAAGACATCTGGCCTAGGATTAGAAATCTGGACTATTTCATCTGAATAATTATAATACACAACTTGGTGATCTTCAGCTTCCCTGTGAACTGTTCCTTCTGTAAAAAGCCCATTTCCCCTGTCTTCATCCTTTTTGTTTTTGTTATATAGTCCCCTCTCACTGCTGCATTGTCTTTAATCAGCACCTTTGTACAGAGTAATTCAGAGTAGATGAATTTCAGGGTCTGTATGATCTCACAAGCATCAGAAATAGGAGCCCAGTATTACCGAAGCATCTATTCACACTGCTTGGGCACCACTTTTCTGTTTCTTTTAAACATATTTAATGCTTTGCATTTTGAATATTTGCATCTTTAGACAAATGTAGCTATTTACATTATTTAATTTCTACAAGTTTCATGAAACACCCTTCACTACAGGGCCTAGTGGCCCGACTCATACTGCATTTTAAGTCTGTGACTTCTCATGTGAACCACCCCAAAATACTTACTTCTCTTTTTTTTTTTTTTTTTTTTTTTTTTTTCCAAACTGCTTATCTTCCAATTTAATGTTTTGAAATTGTTTCCTACAGGGATGCCTGTGTGAGTCTTTTGAATTTTTTTGGATATGTAAAATGTATTTATTGCTTCCTCTCCTTATGAGATTTTTATATTACAGCATTAGCTTTCTAACCTCAGAAAGGTATATCTGACTATATCCTATTCAAATAGAGATGATACCAGAAAAAGAAAGGAGCAGAAGTTGGCTCCAGAAGAGAAGCAGATATTTCTGCATACTGAGCGCATTTATTGGCTCAGCAGACAGGGGCCACTGGTAGTCCTGGATCAGAAACACATACACAGGCAAACTTTGATCCTCATCATGAATATTTAAGACTTTACTTAAGTGAGAGCTCCACTGGCATTTCACATATGTAACATGAATGTCATACTTTGTCTAAGCAGGAAAAATCATGAATACTATGCTTAAGCATATAACTTACAAGAGTTTCGTTACTGATTTCTACATGTAGCAGCTTTTTAAAGAGTTGAATTATTGCACGTAGTTCTAGAAGGGATACTAAGGCAGCATGGTTTCTTCATGTGAGTAGACAGTTCAATATGGATATGCTTCAGAGCTGTAGTAATGTGACGGTATTATTTATAAAGACCCTTTTCTAGTTAAAGAAATAGAAACGGAGAGGATTTCTGCTGCATCATGTTTGCAATGGTGAAATGGGCAGAGTTCAGTTGTACTGCGTATAACTTGAGGAAAATTAGGGAAAGACGCCATCTACAGCTACCTCTGAAGTATTTATTTTCTTGTGGTTATGGTTGGGTTTTGTGGTTTTTTTGGTCTTTTCTACAAAACTATTGTTGAAAACCATATTAAGAAATTCTGTCTGTTACTACCAATGAAGGCAAGTAAATATTTTCCACCTTGTGTATACTCCATTTTATTTTCCATATATGTAAGGCTAACCTTAAGAAAAAGAATAATTTGGAATTAAATATCTCTCAGTTTACATTTTCTTACTGTATTTTTAGTTTTCTCAGGTTGAGAGCTAAATTAATTTTCTGCACAATAATGTGCTGTGGTCACAAAAAATCCACACTGGTTTTATAAAAATTCTGTGTGAATAGAAGAAAGATGTTCCCAGAAAGCTTAAGACATGTTTAATTAGCGAGCTGGGAATCTTAACATGCTCTCAGTAAATAAAATTCTAAGGAAAGGCTTAGCTTGATGGAAATGATAGGGTGTGAATGACTGTCTGCTTGGAAGCAATTGCTTTACCGATGTTTGCTATATTTCAGCAGCAGGAAATATATTGTCTCCCAAACTGAATCCACGCTTTAAAAGAGAAAATGTGTCTTCCCACATCGCTCCATGGTTTGAGTGGATATACCAAGATTTGGTATGTGGTGCCTTCAGGAAATCATCTGTACTCTTTAGGCAAGCTTGGTGCAGAACAAGTCATCTAGCTGTTCCTGGGGCCAAAGCAGAAGGAGGGCACATTGGAACAGAGCACTGCACTTAAGAGCAGTAAGGCCAGTTGTCAGCAGTTTGGAATTTGTCACTACCTATGGATGTGAGGCTAGAAACTATGCATGTAGCTCAGCCGCTGTGGTGTGGGAGTGAAAATTATGTCATCAGCATTTGACACTTGAGAGTTTTTGGGAAACAAAGATGGAAAAATCTCACTGTGTAATAATATTTACTGCAATGATTAAAAATGATCATACCAGGGACTAGTGTAAACTTTCTCTATGCTTGCTGGAGGAAAGCTTTGCTGCAGTTTTGTGAGGCTGTTCAGCCTTGAGAAGTCTGAGAGGGGATCTCATCAATGTTTATAAATATTTGAAGTGTGGGAGACAAAGGGAGATGACCAACCTCTCTTCAGTGGCCTGTGGGGACAGGACAAATGGCAATGGTCACCAGTTGGACCCCAGGAGGCTCTGCACCAATGTGAGAAGGAACTTCACAGTGAGAGTGATGGAGCACCAGACCAGGGGAGTTGTGGAGTCTCCTCTGGAGACATTCAAGTTCTGTCTGGACATGTACCTGTGCGACCTGCTCTAGGGAACCTGCTTAGGCAGGGGGTTGGACTCAATGATCTCTTGAAGTCCCTTCCAACCCTTACAATTCTGTGATTCTGTGATGTGCTATGTACCTCCCTAAAGCCTGTGATTTCTCCTCACCTCTCCTAGTTTTTGCAGCATGAGTACTTTTAGCTGAGTGATGGGCACTACTAGTCTCTAGTCATTAGTGAGAGCAGAAAACCAGGTACTACCTATGGATGGCGAGGAGTGCAACCGGTTCCTGCGGCGCCCTCTCGTGGTCAAGGGCTGGTGCTACGGTGGTGGACGAGCCCTGCTAACCGCCCCGTCAGTTTCCTCCCCCTGCCCGCCCCATCCGCCGAAGTGCCCGCAGCTGGCCGCTGCGGCTACCGGTCCCGTTGGCAGCGGTCCGCTACCGCGAAGCGATCGTACGCGGCTGCGGAAGCACCTGCTCCGAGCCGGCTCCGTGAGAACCAGCACCGCCCCTTAGGGCCGTTACCGGCGTCTGCGCGGTCGGGGCGTGGAGGGCTGGGCGCAATAAAAGGGGACGTGCAGGGGGAGTAGTGTGGTGTGTTACCTTCTAACAGGTGGTGCGGGAGCTGGTGGCCCGCAGGCCCGCAGTGTGCTGGGCAGTTTCTCTGCAGTGTAAGCTTACCCGTGGTGTGCTCCGCGGTGGGGTTGTCTCAGCTACTTGGTGTAGTTTGGGGATAGGACAAGGGGCAATGGCATTAAGCTGTGCCAGGGCAGGTTCAGATTAGATTTTAAGAAGTTCTTCACCAAAGGAGTTGTTGGGATGTGGAATAGGCTGCCCAGGGAGGTGGTTAAGTCACCATCCCTGGATGTATTTAAAGATAGATATGTGAGGTGCTCAGGGATATGGCTTGGGAGAGGACTGGTATGGTTGGACTCAATGATTTTAATGGTCTTTTCTATCCTAGTCATTCTGTGATTCTGAGATCACCATGCCTTGTATAAAAAGCAGGAAAGCATTCTCCACTATAGACTATATAGTACTGCTGTGAAATCAGTGTGCCCTATGGGAGTAGTGTGGTGGTACCTTTTTTCCAGTTTAGAAAGTATGAAGTTTGAATGTGGCCTAAAGTAGATGTGAATTTGTTCAGGGATCTCTGCCATCTTATATATGGATAAATGCACTTAGGAAAGACAATTTTAGTTTTCCACATTAAAACCAAGGATGCTGAATGACATTGTGTAAGAGAGTAGAAGTAAAAAAAAAAAAAGGACGTAGACTATTAGGAATGACTAGAAAAGGGATAGAAAACAAACCATAAAAGCCTATTATACCCTTGCATAAATGCCTTAGCTTGCTTCCAGATTCATGGTTACCTGAAGTTCTTGTTAGCCCTATTCTGAAAGAGAGTTATAAAATTAAAATGCATGGAAAGAAGGACAACAAAGGTTATCATAGCTATAGAAAGACGTTTTCCTAAGGAGTTATTAAGATTTTTTTAATGCTGGATAGATTACAATCGAGATGATGGAAGTATTGAGCTTCACAGAACAGATAAATGAGAGAGGAGTATTGATTATGTCCTTTTTTCATTTTCTAATTCAAAAAATCAAGGGTATTGTGCAAGTATGGTGAATCATTCAGAAGAAACAGGTATGTAGTTATGAGGTCACATATTTAACAAAATGGTGGAAGGGGAAATTCTGGAGAGCTATTAAGCGTACTTTAGTAGGAAGATCTTTAGTCCCAGATGGTGGAATCTGGCAGTGTGTGTAAGGAGCAATAATGCTGTGTGCTTACCCTTCTACAGTGGAGCAGCAAGGAACACTCTAATACAAGGCAAGGTGGGCATTTGGTTTGATCTATTATGGTCACTCCTGTGTTTTCGTGTGATGGGGACAAAATATGGCAAAGACTGCAGCAGTTGTTTATACACCTTCTGTTACAACTGCTGCGGAGATGAGGCTGCCATTGTGGCTGCCAAGGTCCTTTCCCCCTCTCCTGTTCTGTAGCCTGAACTGCCTGTTGCAGCTGTGTGAGGTTTCGAAGCTGGAGGGCTACCGTGGTTGTAAGGTGGTGCCACACAGACTGCTGGGTTTTTAGCTAGGGAGCACGAAGCAGGGATCAGGTGTAAAGGGTCAGAGTGGAGATGACTCTTGTGACTTCTGTGGAAAAAGATGTGCTTTAAGTTCTCGCTACTTCATCCTTGCACCCCAACATGTTGCAGTCCTTGTGTTCTTGGAATGAAGAAATCTGGACTTCCCAATGCTTTCGTGAGTACTTCTAGGCATTGTAGGGAGAACTTTTTCCTCTTCTTTCCCTCATCTGTGAGCAAAGATAAATGTGTGGAAACATTGTCTCTCACTACTGGAAGCTGAGCAAGATTGCTGTTTGCCTGAGGCAGTACTACTTATTACTCTCAAAGCTTATAACTTGGAATGGAACCCATCTTTAGATGTATAATTAAGTCCTTATGTTGAGAAGAAAAATGTAAAATCAGCTTTTAAAGCTTTAATATATAGGATAAACTTTATAGGACAAGAGCATAGTGTGACTGAAGTAGTACCAGTGCCAGGAACTACAAAATACATAAATTGTGCAACTACAGAAAGAATGAGGTTAAAGTATGGGTTTGACCAACAATGGAAAAATAAATCCATAATATAGTGGTGTATGCCATGTAGTATACTTTTTTTTCTTACTACACAATCATTTAAGATGGGTTGACTGCTATACATGTTTCTAAGCAGGAAAAGGTGACAAAGCTGCATGTTGCACTAAATGTTGTACTAGAATGATAAAGCCACAGTCACAGAGTACAGCGTATCATAAAGTGACTTCACTGTTAACTCTTGTTTATCTTCTATTTCCTAAATTTTCCTCTAGCTCAAATTATAATGGGAAAAGATCAAGTAGCTAATTAAGCAATGATGTTGCACATAAGAACCTTTACTCTGGTTTAGACATAGGAGTCAGAAATTAGCTATGTCAGTGTAAAAGACACTTTAGCACCTCTGTTTTGTGACTCATTATGGAAGTTGAGGATCACCGCTGAGTTTTATGAGACCATAGTGGGGAGAACAATATCCTACAAAAATTGGCAGATGACAGGATTTGTGGAAATGGCATCTTCATATTTCAACTGAGATATATCGTGTTACATAGTCCTCTTTATTTACTCCTGTGATACACTATTTTCCATCACATCTGCCATAATACAGCATAATAATATTATGATGCAAGATATCATTGGTAAAAAACACCCAACAAATACGCTATATTTAAAATTTACATTTGGTAAGGATGGTTATTTTAAAAGTGTACAGCAAATGCATTTTCATTGGTTGACAAAGTAGTACCGCTAATGAGGAAGTTGTTTGGAAATTTCCAAAGGTTTTCCTCACTGTTCGTGTCTTGGGTCCCATTTAGAGTTGTAGAAAGTCAAATACTTCAGTCATGTTTTCTGATTAATTTTCTTGGCAGACAATTATATTTTTTCCCTGACATTTACAATGTCCTCCACCACTTTCTCCACTGTTCTGAGAGTTATTGCAGAGTTCACTTGTCTAACCATATAAATCCTCCAGAACTGACAAATAAATGCTGTAGCTCTGTAGCTTTTTATTATTTTATTAAGAAAACCACAGTCTATCAGTTCTAGTTGGATGTAATTAAGTATAGCGGTTTCTGTACTTAAAGCTCAATTATAACTAAGCTTTTTAGGATATTAAAGTGTTTGAAGGAACTGATACAGGTGAGATTTCTGTTTAGAACTTACTGAGGTCTTCATCAATGGCAGGATCTTTACCGTTATGGAGTAAATAATAGTGAAACTGTGATTTTCATTTTTACTACAAAATTTTATTCATTTTATTTTGCTTAATTAAAACAATTTTGGATAATGACTATATCAGAATTTTAGAAACAATAATTCATTGAAGGATGCAGATGAGAAATAAGACTTTAGATTTTCCTGGATTCAAAGAAGTAAAGGAATTTTCAAAAAATGTAATAGTTACAGTTCTTTAATATTACTGGCTGCTTTAATATTACTACAGCTTATTTTTAAAAAAATAGATGTATATAAGCATCAGAATTATTTTAATAAAATTGTCAGGTTCAGAGTTAATTTACAGTAATGGTTTTTCTGTTTGGTTAGGATTTTTTTATTAATATATTTTAGTACATAAAAGGTGGCAAGAGTCTGCCAAGTGAAAGAAGCACTTCAAAAAGAGCTCAACACAGTTCTCTAGAACCTGGCAGCTATAATCAAGGTCCTACAATGGAGTTGGCTAGAAATAGCAAAAAGCAGAAAGTCTGAAGAGTGTAGTCAGCTGTTATGCTAATTTAAAATGCCTGTGTAATGTTAATTCTCTCTTTAAAAAATGATCAAGCATATTACTGAACGTTTGTGATAATGTTTTTATTATGCAAGTATCTTGAAAAGCTAAGCTGAGACATGCCAAGTACAAAAATGATTGAACACTTGCACTGTCAAGCTTGTGTTCACAGTGAGCAAAGCCTCCTTATTTTTTTTTGACCAGTTTTTAAATTTACCATAACCCAACAGATCCAAACAAAAATCTAGCCAGTAATTTTTATATATAAACAAGTTTTTGAACGTTGTAAAGAAATGGGTTTGGGGAGTTTAGTTTGCAGTAGATACGAAAACTGAGTGGCTGAGATTTTTCACATAACTAAATGACAGGTAGGGCCAGGATACCAATACCGTCTAGTAGTTATGAATCACAGAATCACAGAATATTAGGAGCTGGAATGCTCTAATGCTGTTAAGTGTTCTTGGACATGATGGAGAAGCCAGAAGGTAACATTGCCATTTTACAACTGACTTGGAGAGGATATTAGTAATCCTGTCAGGCACCCCCTCTGCAATTCAATTGGTTTGTGCTTGTGCAACAGTGTGATACAGCTGTCTAAAACTGATGTAATTTGTCTCTGCAGGTAATGCTATAAAGTTTTCACTGCTGTACGGTTACCTTTTTTTTTCTGCAATGGTCTGAGATCTTGCACCTCCTACTGTAAATGAAAAGTATGCCATTTTTTTTGGTGTGTGCTGCTTTTGCTTTACGTATTAAACTGTGTTCATCTCAACCTGTGAATCTTCTCACTTTTACTCTTCCAGTTCTCTTTCCCATCCCACCTTGGGGGGAATGAGAGAGCAGCGGAGTGGTGCGTAGTTGCTGGCTGAGGCTAAATAATGACATAGTGGTGATTTATTCATTCATTTATTTATTAAAATCCCAGAAAAAGCATCTGAGTTAAATATGATTCTAATGTAGTCCATATCCTGAGTGCTACCTTAAAATAACATCTTTTAGTTTTTTATTTTTATTTGCAAATATTCCAGAGAAACATCTGGGTCTTTGACAATATTTTTACCTGACTGTAGGTCACAAAAGATTTCAAAATAGATTTCCCTTCTCTCCCCACCTGCCCTTACTTCCTCCCTAAGAAAGGGAGTAATATATGAAATATATATATGTATGTATGTGTATGTATTATACATATGAAACCTAAATTATCTTTTAAAGTCATGCAGTTCTTTGATAGTGCTTTCCAGGCTACATGGGGACTATTACATGAAATACTAAGTTTTCAGGTTTTCTGCAAGATTTCTGTATGTAAAACCTCTGAATCACAGACATTCTTGAATTAGTTGAATAAATTTGGTCATAATTTTGATATTTTAGGAAAGGAATGACTTAAACAATGGGCTTTGATAGTTCTGCTGTGTTTTCAGGATCATAATAAGTTGTATTATTTGTAATTAGTCTCCAAATTTCAGACATTACAGTAAAATCTGGCAACTTTTCAATATTAAAAATAAGTCCCACATCTAAAGCATCTAGAAAAGAAAACTGCATACTGAGTAGTTGCCCACCCAGACAGGTGTTTGTGTGTGGTATATTTCTTTTCTGTTTATAATGTTTATCTCCTTGTCATTCTTGCTGTTTTTGTTTTAATTAAAATGTATCATTTTACACTACCCTGTAGGTCAGGGTAGTGATGTATTCATGTGTTTGGGTTTTTTTAAAGCACTTGGGATTTAATTGTGTGACTCATGGTTATGGAATTGTTGATAGATCTAGGTCAGTCTGTGGCAAAAAATGCTAATGTCCAAGTCTGTAGGTTACCACTTCAATTTTACACCACAGTCCTTTTGTACTGTCTGGCTTTTTTCACTCTAGCTCAACTTACTGCTTATTAGAGAATTAATTACACTTAAAAAATAATTTAGACTGTTAAATCATGTCTAGAACTGAAAGGCTGTAGATCTGCTATCTAGATTGCAAGAAAACCCCAACCAACCACCACCCAAAAACTTTTTAATTAAGAGAATTTTTACAGATTAGCAGTTCTACTTAAAAAAAAAAAAACAAAACAGTCTGAGATCTGACAGATTCAATAATGTGGGTTATAACACTTGTGTTCTGATGAGGCATGTGCTTTTTTTTAAAATTATTATAAACATTGTGTTCTTTAACATTTCTGGCACATCTCAAGCAAATTGCAGATTAAAAAATGACTTCCATCTGAAAGGTCTCAGTAGCTGCTGTTCAGTCTTCCCTATTACAGATGATTCTCAAGTAGCAAAATTAGCTGGATATAGCATTTATGACAAAGAGGAAGCTTGAGCAATACTAATTGCATAGTGCGAGTTATAGTTCGTAATTAAACAAAACAAAAAAGATGATGGATTACTTCAATTTCCCTTCTAGTATTTTTTCCAAGAAATACATTAGGTGGCAGCAGTGTCATGTAGTGATTCAGTTTGCAACCAGTTCTAAGTATTGCATGCTAATGCTTCAGTATTCAGCACTTTTGTTAGGAATCACATTTTCTGTGATTGCCATTGCACAAATACAAAGCATGTTTTCTAAATGCCAAGTAAGCAAAATGTATAGCATTTAAGTAAATCATATGTAGAATGTGTGTTCTGCTGAATTAGAAACTCCTGTGATTTCCATCTGACTCTGTCTCCTCTGCAGATAATAACAAAAGATATCAGCGAGCTGCAGAAAAACCAAACGGCAACTATGGCAAAAATTGCACAGTGCAAAAGGAAACTGATGGAGCTTTCACACAGAACATTACAGGTAACACACATAGTCTGTGGGACTTGCTCTGACACACAGTCTGGTGCCACAAGGCAAACTGGGAGGGGACAGGATGCCCTGTGCAGTCTCGTGCATGGCCAGTGGTGAAAAGTAAATTCTGATTTCATCTAAATGGTATTAGTTGAGCAGAGCTTTCATGGAAAGCTTCAGGAGTGCAGCATGCCTTTGCTTTGGGAACCTTCTCATACCCAGAGGCCATGGGACTGCCCCCGGGTCTCAGAGAAACAGGCTGGGACAAAACCAACCTGATGAGACACGGGCAGGAGGAAGGGCAAAAAGACATGTGGACGGGTGAGCGGGCAAAGAGGTGGGCAAAATCTTCTCTAGTGAACCTCAATGGCACTTTGTTGCATCACTTGTAGATATTTCAGTGTATTTAAGCTCTTGGAAGTATTGGAGTTGCTATGCACTTTGCATATTAAAAAAAATAAAATCCAACAAAAAACCACCATACCCACTTGTGGCTTGATTTGTGGAAAGCGTAGCCCGTTTTCCTGTCTCTGTGGGAACAATCAAGTAACATCTTTATGTTACAGCTAACTTAAATCATTACAGATGTATATGTTGCTGTAACTATTTTGGTCTCGCAATAGCAGCAGTTTACAGGGGTAATCTGTGGGAGGTTCATGTTTCCAGATTCTCTCTTTTTGGACTGCAAGGAACTGAAGGTTATGTTGATATTACTTTTCATATGTGAATTACACAAAACTTTGCTGCCCCTGAAATAAGAGCAGAATGTCTAAATGTTGTCTTCTGGGTTTTTTTTAATTCTCAGAATCACAGAATGTTAGGAGGTGTCAGGGACCTCAAAAGATCACCTAGTCTAACCCCCCTGGCCTGAGCAGGATGACCTAGATTAGATCACACAGGAACATTTGCCTTTCATGCCTCCAGAGAAGGAGACTCCACAACCTCTCTAGGCAGCCTGTTCCAGTGCTCTGTCACTTCATTATATTCACATGGAACTTCCTATGTTCCAGCTTGGACACTTGTCCTATCGCTTGCCAACACTGAGAAGAGTACGGCTCCACCCTGTAGCATATTTATAAACATTAATGAGGTCACCCCTCAGTTCCCTTCTCCAAGCTTAAGAGACCCAGCTCCCTCAGCCTTTCCTCATAAGGAAGGTGTTCCACTCCCTTCAACATCCTCGTGTCCCTGTGCTGGACTCTTTCAAGGAGTTGTATGTCCTTTATGAGCTGAGGGGCCCAGAACTGGACACAATACTCCAGGTGTGGCCTTATCAGGGCAGAATAGAGGGGGAGAAGGACCTCTCTTCACCTACTAGCCACCTCCCTTCTAATACACCCCAGGATGCCATTGGCTTTCTTGGCCACGAGGACACATTGCTGGCTTATGGTCATCCTGCTGTCCTGGGGGTCCCTCTCACCTACACTGCTGTCCAACAGGCCAGTCCCTAACCTACACTGGCACCTAGAGTCAAGTAACTCTTGTTACACAAGTCAAAGTAGCCATGTTGACAACCTCAGTAATATGCCATTGTAGGGAATCTAGAAAATCTGTATGGAGAACCTGCGTGGTTCTCTGCATCAGAGAAAGAACCCAAAGCAACAAAAGAAAGCACTGAGGTAAACTCGAAATTCTGCAGAAATTATTGCTTGATCTAGAAATTATCATGCCAGGGGTTCCTGAAAGTCCCATACTTCATCCTAAGGCCAATCGCAATCATGGCAGAGACGGATTGTGGGGGTTGGAAAGGACTT
>VXBZ01009266.1:0-11517 GCA_013399135.1 Heliornis fulica
CCCCCCTGCTATGGGCAGAGATACCCTCCACTAACTCAGGGTGCCCCAAACCCCATCCAACCTGGCCTTAAACACTGCCAGGGATCCAGGGGCAGTCACAGCTTCTCTGGGCGACCTCTTCCACTGTCTCGCCATCCTCATAGTGAAGAATGTCTTCTTAGTGTCTAAACCAACCCTCCTCCATCTTAAGGTGATTCATTACCCCTTGTCCTATCACTACATGCCCTTGTAAGCAGCCCCTCTCCAGATTTTTTTGTAGGCCCCCCACAAACTTCAGTCTGCTGAGACGGTGCTTGCTCAATTAGGGCAACAGAGATTTTTGAATTCTGAAGGGCTGTTCCAGGAGAGCAGTATTGATTTTACCCCCTAAATTAGAGGCCCATGTTTGCCTTAAGTTTTTGATTTTTAATGCCTACCTGTCACCATGAAGTGAACTACAAGACAGATTGCATTTAAGGAAGAAGGTTTTCTCCTTAATAAGACTTCAATGTCTTATTTTGTGGAGATTATTATGTAGTGGTTTAACTTGTACTGTCTCTATGCTGCAAAACAAAGTAATTAAGGAAACTATGCCAGAAAAAAACAGCTCAGCACACTTTTGCTCTGTGTCTGTTGTTATAGTGGAAGTGTTTTTCAGCTTTCCTGGTTAGCCCACGCAATGTTATCTTGTGCATCAGCAAGAATAATTGAGTGACAGCAATGAGTGGGATGCAACCTGACAGACTCACTATTGTTTTGTGGGGCATCATTTTGCATATCTCCTGAGATGCTGGGGAGATGGAGAGAGAAGGCAAAAATGATGAAAAGATGGAGATGATGAGACAGATGAGCCGAGATGGGAGGCAAAGAGGAAGACAGAACAGATTATGAAAATGAGGAGTATATAAGATGAAGAGAAGGTAAAGAAAGTGGAGGTGAACATGGAACAGACAAGATGAGAAAAGATGAAGAGAAGATGGAAATTAAAAAGAATGTATGCCCAACCAATGTGGGCATCAACTTGCTCCACAATGAAGGTTTCTTGATATTTAAGATAGCTTGGATAAAAAAAAATGAAGGATCAGAACTTGAGGAGTGGCTGGGACAGGTGAGACACCCAACAGGTTGTTTAGGTCTTGATACAGCTTTCTGCTTGTGTTATCACAGGATCACAGAGAATGACTGTCTCTAGAGAAGAAGACTCCACAACCTCTCTGGGCAGCCTGTTCCAGGGCTCTGTCACCCTCACAGTGAAAAACTTTTTCCTTATGTTCACCTGCAATTTTCTATGCTCCAGCTTGGACCCACTGCCCCTTGTCCTATCACTGAGAAGAGCCTGGTTCCATCCTCCTGATGCTCACCCTTTATACATTTATAAACGTTAATGAGGTCACCCCTCAGTCTCCTCTTCACCAATCTGAAGAGACCCAGCTCCCTCAGCCGGTCCTCATAAGGAAGATGATCCACTCCATCATCTTGGTGGTCCTGCACTGGACTCTTTCAAGGAGTTCTATGTCATTCTGGAACTGAGGGGCGCAGAACTGGACACAATACTCCAGGTGAGGTCTCACCAGGGCAGAGTAGAGGAGGAGAAGGACCTCTCTTGACCTGCTAGCCACCCTACTTCTAATATATTCCAGGATGCCATTGGCCTTCCTGACCACAAGGGCACACTGCAGCTCATGGACATCCGTATCTGTGGTTTATGCACTTTTTTGTTAGAAACCAGATCTAAGTAAGCACACACTCTGACCAGGTAGAATGTAAAGTGGGTAACCGTGCCCACAGCACCTCTCTTCCCCTAGCACCCCAGAGATGCGGGAGAAGGGTACGGGCAGACGCAGCCTGTCGTAGGCACCCCAGCACCCAGCCGCTGTACACACCCACTCCTGTGAGCCCCACGCGGCCAGCCCATGCCCGCCAGCAGCGCTCAAGCGCGCCAGTGACCGCGCATGCCCAATCGGGCCGGAAACGAGGCGCCTGAGGGGCGGGAGGGGCGGGCGGAGCGGCACGAGCGCTCCCACCCCTCCACTCGCCCCGCCTCTCCTCTCCCCTCTCTCGGCCTGAGGCGGTAGCGGCCCGCGGCGCGCCGGACGTGAGGTCATCCCACGCGGCCGGAAGGAGCGGAGCGGTTGGGTTCCGTCGGGGGGCGGGCGGAGAAGAGTCCCGCGCGCGGAGCCGCGGAGGGACGGAGGGAGGGAAGGGCGGAGGGAAGGAGGCGGCGAACATGGCGGCGAAGGCGGCGAAGGCCGAGCCTCTGGGGCGGACGGTGGAGGAGGTGGCGTGGGCCGAGGCGCTGCGCGGGGCCTGCGAGCCCGAGCACCACTGGCGGCACCGCCGGGAGTTCCTGCTGCGCAACGTGGGGGAGCTGCCGGCGGCGGGCAGCGCCCAGCTCCAGCGCCTGGTGTCCCTCTCCATGGTGTGGGCCAACCACGTCTTCCTGGGCTGCCGGTGAGTGCGCGCCGGGCGCGGCGGGGAGCGGGGTGGCGCGGCCGACTGACGGCGCCTTTCCCCTCTTGTCCCTTTGTCGCCCCTCCAGGTACCCGCCGCAGGTCATGGAGAAGGCGCTGGAAATGGCCGAAGGCATCCAAGTGACCGGCGCCCCTGTCCGCACCACGAGAGACGAACTGGTTGCCAAGGTGAAGAAAAGAGGCATATCAAGTAGCAATGGTTAGCAGATCATAGCTGTGACAATACATAGGAGTCTAGAAAATGCTTGTGCTTAATGTTTTCGGTGTCCCTCGGGCTTGGGAAGCAGCGGAAGTCATTAACTTCTTAAAGCAGTTAATGGTTTCCCCTCTCTGTGCAGTTTTTTCTGACATAAAACCTGTAAAATAAGTGTAACGCATCGGTATCCCATAGGTAACAGAGCTCTTGTTCTGGATTTCTACAACTGGTGCACTTAAAGCCAACTGCTTCTTAAAGCCGTTGTACTCCAGCTTAAATGTATTCAGCTTATTTTGCCTTTGATGCTAGTCAGATGTTGTTGCTTTATGAGAAACTTTAGTTTCTTCAAGAAATTCTTAAAGTGGTATTTTAAAAGTTGAGGGTTTTTTTATTATTGTAGTAGTAAACAAAATATATGTCTCTTCTTTTTAGGTCAGCTAGGTTATGTAATGTACCCAAGTCACTTTTGGTTTGGACTTTTAAGAATAAATATTTGCCTACGGGACCCAAACCAAAATCTGAACTCTTGCACCAGAGTATTTTTAGTTCTCTTTCAAAATAATACTAAAATATTCTGAAATGGTAAATCTTTGACATTCCAGCCAAGGTGTATTCCCAGTATATGTCCTTTAATTTCATATATGTAATTGCTAAGTTTTAAGAAAATGGATATTTTTTTTCTAGATGGATATTTTATAGTGCAGAAATTACAGAGAGTAACATAGTTTACTTGTTTTGCAGATGGGGTAGAGGAGCCCTCCAAGAAGCGAGCTGTTGAGAAAAACAAAGCTGCTAAGGATAGTGGAAAGGATTTGAAAACAACCAAGGCAGAAGCCCCTAAGGAAACAGAGAGCACATTGCTGAAAAAGGAGGAAAAAGACACTATCAAGGATCCAGAAAGCTCCCAGTCATCTTGCAGTTCAAGTCAAGAAATGGTCACAGCATCAGATATGGAAACAGAGGGAAAACCTGCTAATGCTGAAAGTACTACTGAGCGGCATCCATCTGCATCTGAAAAGGAGTTAGGAGAGAAGCCTTCCTCAAGTCCATCTAAGGAAAGCAAACCTGAAAATGTGCCCTCACCTGAAAAGAAAACTACAGTAAGTGTGGTGCTGCTGGCTGCCAAGAGCGCTTCACAGGTGGCAGAGACGGTGCCACCAGCTGACAAGAGCACCGCAGAGGCAGCGGCAGCGTCAGCAGGGCCGCCGGCTGCCAAGAGCACTGCAGAGGCAGAGGCGGTGGCAGCAGCAGTGCCACCAGCTGCCAAGAGCACTGCGCAGGCAGAGGGAGTGGCAGCAGCAGTTCTGCCTGCTACCAAGAGCACTGCACAGGCAGAGGCGGTGGCAGCGGCAGTGCCACCAGCTGCCAAGGGTGCCCCACAAACAAGCGCTATGTTGCTGTCTTCCAAAAACCAAGTGAGTACCCCAGCATCAGTGTCCAAGAGTGGCACTCAGGTGGGCACCTCATTGCTGCTGGCTCCTAAAAGTGGCACTCGGGCAGGGACCTCGCTGCTGCTGGCCTCCAAGGGCACTGCTAAGCTGGGCCCCTCGCTTCTGGCCTCCAAAAGCAGTGCAGAGGTGGCCGCTTCATTGCTGGCTGCTCGGAGTGGTGCTCAGCAGGGATCTTCACTACTGACTTCCAAGAGCAGCGCTCAGGTGGCTGCCTCACTGCTGGCCGCTCGGAGTGGTGCTCAACAAGGTACCTCATCACTGGTCACCCGGGGTGGGTCTCAGGCAGGTGCTTCCAAGGGTGGCACACAAGCCAGTTCAACACAGCTTGCCTCCAAGAGTGGCTCACAGGCAGCTGAAAGTCCTGCTAAGGCCTTGTGCAAACCGTTAACCAGTGAAGATGCAAAGGAAAGACAACCTTTTTTCAACAGACTGTACAAAGCTGTAGCCTGGAAACTGGTTGCAGTTGGAGGCTTCAGTCCTAATGTAAATCACGTTGAACTTCTAAACTCATCTATCCAGTCTGTGAAAGCTACGTTAGATGTTGCTTTTGTTCCCCTGAAGGAACTTGCAGACTTGCCTCAAAATAAGAGCTCGCTAGAAAATATAGTTTGTGAACTGAGGTGCAAGTCAGTCTACTTGGGTACTGGCTGTGGTAAAAGTATGGAAAATGCCAAAGCGATTGCTTCAAGAGAAGCTTTGAAATTATTCCTCAAGAAGAAAGTTATTGTGAAGATATGTAAAAGAAAATACAAAGGTAGGGAAATTGAAGACTTGGTACTTCTGGATGAAGAATCGAAACCTTCGAATTTACCTCCAGCTTTAAGAAATCCTCGTGAGATCTTGTAGGGGAGGATCGCTGTTTTTACCATGTATAGTATTTCGAGACAAGGACTAAAGGTTAATTTTTGTACTTTAAAACCGTAGGCTTCCAGATATTTTGTATTTCTTTCTTGGTTTTGCAAGACAATGATAGTCCTTTCACTTGGTAGCAATTGTATAAGACTTGCTAGATGACAAGTGTGCATTTAAAGGTATGCCTTAATATATAGCACACTAGTGTGCTGTTTTATTTGCAAAATAGTCTACCTAATTCTTCTATTTTTAATTAAATGATTAAAGTACAGTTACAATTTGCTGTTTAAAACCTGACCATTTTGTAATTCTTACGATTTTGATGGCAGTGTGCTCAGTTGTCTCTCGTGTCTTTTTTAGCCTTGTAGAACTGTATATAGGGACCATGATACTTGAATGATTGGAAGTTGTTTAAAAATTTCAATCAAAAGTTGAATCATGATTCAGGTGTGGTGTTCATAATGTTCACTGTTGCTTATACTAGGAGAGGAAATAGTCGGTTGATATATTGGGCTTTTTTATGGAATGTTTTTGTAGCACTTGCAATATAAATGACACCCTGATCCCATTTAATATTATACTAGCAAGTTAGATCATATTTAGTGTTATACTGGCAAATTAGCGGGCAAGTCACAGCTGCTTCAGCCACCAAAACTGTAAGCAGATTTAATTTATATTACAAAATGTAATTCACAAGTTGGTTTGGATTTGTTTTTTTGTTTTTTGGGTTTTTTTAAACAGATTTCTATAGTGAGCATATCTTGACTGCTACTAAAACAATAAAACCTCTGAAATACACTTTTTATAGTATCTTTGCTTTGGCTATTAAATATTTCAGGCATTTCAGTAACTTTATAACACCTTAAGCTTTACTTCAAGGGCTTTAGTATGTCATCCCAGAAGGGTGAATTTTCTTTGGATATGTTGCTGAAATACTGTAAAACTGAAGAGTGGACCTCTACGGTATCTAGTTCTACACTGGTAAACACTTGCCAAGCTATGTATAAGCAAAATGGAGATGCCGCTGTCTGCAGGGCAGTGTGTGCTTTGTAAAGTGTTCACACTAATTGGGCCCACCTTTGCCCTCCTCACATGTTCATCGTGGTTTGAGGCAAAAGTAGTGGTGGATTGGCACCAGTACTGTTCAGTATTTTCATTGATGACCTGGATGAGGGAACAGAGTGCACAGTTTGTTGATGACACAAAGCTGGGAGGGGTGGCTGACACACCAGGTTGTGTTGCTGTTAAACAAGATTTAGACAGGCTGGAATGCTGGGCAGGGAGACATTTAATGGGATTTAACAAGGGCAGGTGTAGGGTATTGTGTCTGGGAAGGATCAGCCCCAGGTACCAGTATAGGTTGGGGACTGGCCCGTGTGAGAGCAGTGTAGGTAAGAGGGACTTGGGGATCCTGGTTGAACAGCAAGACGTCCATGAGCCAGCAATGTGCCCTTGTGGCCAAGAAGACCAATGACATCCTGGGGTATATTAGAAGGGGAGTGGCTAGTAGGGCAAGAGAGGGCATTCTCCTCTATTCTGCCCTGGTGAAACTGCACCTGGAATACTGTGTCCAGTTCTGGGCCCCTCAGTTCCAGAAGGACATAGAACTCCTTGAGAGAGTCCAGCGCAGGGCCTGGAACACCTGTAATGCTCATCAGAATGGAACACCTTGCTAATGAGGGAAGGCTGAGGGAGCTGGTTCTCTTTAGCTTGAAGGAGACCGAGGGGTGATCTCATTATTGTCCATAAATATGTAAAGGGTGAATGTCAGGAGGATGGATCCAGGCTCTTCTTGGTGTTGGCCAGTGATAGGACAAGGGGCAATGAGTCCAAGTTGGGGCATAGAAAGTTCCACATGAACATATGGAAAAACGTTTTCACTGTGAGGGTGGCAGAGCACTGGAACAGGCTGCCGAGAGAGGTTGTGGAGTCTCCTTCTATAGAGACATTGAAGACGAATCTTTTTGCGTTCCTGGGTGATTTAATCTGGGTGATCCTGCTCAGGCAGGGGTGTTGGACTAGATGATCTTTTGAGGTCCCTTCCAACTCCTGACATTCTGTGACTCTGTGGATTACCTTTTGTTTTTGATGTTACTGAAATACCTGCACAAACTGCATGTTTTGATATATTGGGTAATGACTTGTAAGTGTAAAAGCATAATGTCTTCAGTGCTCTTGTGAATTAACCTTGTCCAATTACAGTAGTTATCATCACTTAATGGAGACCACTTGACTGACAGATTCATTGAGTGCTACAGGAGTGAACAGGAGTTCTTGGGACCTCGGTAGTGTGTATACCCACTTGACGACTTCTTTTGCGATCTTGGGACTAAACCACAGTGACACTGACCATAGCACCCAAAGTCCTCAAGGCTCTCGTGCTTCCTGATGGCCAGTTGAGAACTTCCTCTGTCTGACTCTGTCTGTGCTTCTGTGCCCATGGTCACCCTTCACCCTGGTTCGGTTTCTCAGGAGTTCCCCCTCGATGTTTCTGGAGCACTGCCCAACATTTGGAACACAGCGTATTAACTTGCGTCTTGCATGGCTTAGGAATTGGTTTGTGCCGCTCTACGTGCATCTAGCGCGTAGCGAGTGTCATGCCACAGTCAGGAGTTGTGGTATTCCTGCTAGGACAGGCAAGATCTGCTTTCACATCCTCGCCCTGCTCGGCTGGAGTCACACACTGACTGTTCCTGTGGAGCAGGAGTCGGGCCCTTGTTCCTGCTGAAGCACAGCTCTTTGGCCGTTCGTTGGGGCGCTCCAGGTGGGAATTGCAGCATGTGTTGGACGTGAAAACCTGAGTTCCTTGTCTGTATAGCGAAGCTCTCGGTATCTGCTGACCTCATGGGGTGACAGGGTAACTGTGGGACAAGGCTGAGGTGCTAGATGCCTCTTCTAGAACCCTGACTTCCGCTTACTTTTCTAATGCTTTCTGAATGTTACTCCTCTTTGGTGTTTGGTCGTTACTCATTAAAGGACGAGTCTGTACCTACTCTTAATAGGAAGTCCAAGTGTGGTGGGTTTGTTTCACGTTCTGCCCGGGGTGGGGCTCACCCTGCCATAAGTTACAAGGGGAGTGCACTGGCGCCTCCTTAGCCTGGCGGACGGACGGACATGCTCCCGAAGGGCTCCGGTGTAGTTCGTGCGGCCCTCTAGGCTCTGCCTCGAGGCAGAGCCCGGTGTCCACCACCGAGTCCAGGCCCGGTGCCGGCCGGTAGCGGTTGGCCGGACCCAGCTGCCGCGGACCGACTGGAGCAGACGCGCGGACGGAGGGTGTGCGGTTTGGCGGGACGGAGGAGGCCGGCCCCGGTTTTAGGGCGGGCGGCCGTTGAGCCCAACTCCAGTTTCCCCACCGAGACGACTCCAGCCACAGCACCGGATCCCACCGCCCGCCGTTTCCGGTGTGTGGGCCGGGGATGGGAGGGGGCGCCTGTCCGCCCGAGCTGCCCGGCGGGGGCGGGGCCGCGGCACCTCATTTGCGTATCGCACTCCCAGGCGCCAGCGCGGCGGAGCCGGCCCGGTGGAGCCGGTACCGCGGCCTCCGCGAACCGCGGCGCTTCCCAGCGGTCGGTCGATCGGTCGGTCGGTCGGACGGCCTTGCCGCTTGTGCGCCGTCTGCGGGGACCGGCCCAGAGGGCGGCGAGGCGGCCCTCGCCCTACCCGTGAGATTCTCCCTTCTGCCGGGTGTTATAGGGCGGCGGGGAGAAGGAGAAAATGCCGGGATGCCCTGAAGACCTGCTCGCTAGGCCACGCACGGAGGACGCTGGTTCCTCACGGGCCCTGCGCCCGCCTAGGGGAAAGTCCCCGGACCNGCGCCGCCGAGACGCCCCCGGGCCGAGCGGGTGAGCGGGGGCGGGCTCTCGTCACGGTCACAGACATGCAGGTAGTGCGCATCCGCACCAACAGAACGGGGCTCACTCTCAGGACATCCCCTTTTACCGGCACCGGGGAGGAGAGTGCCTGCACCGACCCGGAGCACCTGTTCTCGTCCTGTTCCCCAACCCTCTGCCCGGGCTCCCCTGCCCATCCACAGCTCCTCAAGGGGCGGCTGGCGCCTCTGCCACCGGCTGCCAGCCCGCTCCAGGCAGATTCCCGTGCTTACGCCCCCTGGCACCGCACAAGACGCCGCCGCCTGCATCAGTCACGCACCTAAGTGTAGCCACGCTGGCAACCTCCATCCGTGTCATAGGCGGTGCCCGTCCTGCCTCTAGTTGGTCCTGCTTGGCTTTGTGGCATGAAGCCCTTTCTGCTGCCCTACTGCAGTCATGCCCTGGTACAGAACACGACAGAAGAACACTGGCCGAGATACCCAAACCAACATCAAGGTCAGGCATCTCAGGCCCAAAAAACCATGTCAAATGCTCCCCTCACCCAAAGCGCACCCAAGCAGCCAAGAGCCAACTCTTCCTCCTGGTTCATGCTCTCCTAATATTTGTGTATGTAGCTGCCAGGTTGGTGAGTCCAGGCCTGCAGGACTAGCAGCATCTTTCCTCTTGGTGGAGCAGCCAGCGTACGGTCTATACGTAGGCACAGTACAGTTCGCAAGTCCCGCTGCTTTCCAGTATCTGCCATGCCTCCAGCAATATCCTCATGGTGACATCTTTTCAACCGTGACAGACCCCTGTGCTCGGCAGTGGAGACCAGTGTGCAGAGCAGCAGGCAGCTCTGCACAGAACTACCTCCAACAGCTCTGGCTTCACACCGGATCTTTGAAAGGGTGCACAATGGGCTGACAAACCACCAGGCCTGAGATGGTATTTTGGTTGCTGTCTTACCACTTGAACTACTTGAGGGTCTCTCTTCCCTGTCATCATTCTTCAGGTGACCACCTATATGTAGGTGGGGAAATAGACATTTCAAATTAAAGTGCTATCAAGGAGCCCATCCCAAAAGAAACAACCAAACTAGGGCACAGCTCTATGAGGTTCTCTGTGGTTTTGCTTGAGAAACTGTAATGAAATCCCAGCATCCTAGTTTCATCTGCTAAAAAGGATATACCAAAGGCTCTATGAAGCTGACAAGTTATGAGCTGTCATCCCTCTGCAGCACAGGTAGCACCTGCAGTACAGGCTGAAGGCTGCAAACATGCTTGTGTCGACGTGCTGAAGCTTGTGTAGTGATTGATGTGGGGTTTGGGTTTTTTTTGGGGGGTTGTTTGTTTTTTTTTAACCCCGAAGATTGCACTACAGCACCTTAACATTTTGGGCTGACTTTGTTCAATTTTCTTAACTGGAAGAATACATAAAAAATCAAACCTGTCTTCACTACAGATGTCAGCAAGGCATGATCTAGCAGTCCAGAGACTGAGGGGTAAGAAAGAGTTTTGATGCTCCCTCTTTCACAAGGCAGATCTACCCCCCCCACCTCCCCAGCTAAGATGCAAACTGCAGTATCTGCTGTGTAGAATGTTTGTAGGCTTTTCTTTCAGCTAAAACACGCACTTTTGAATTTGCACAGCATATTACATGACATGTTCTTTGTCCACTTAACATGAATTAACTTGTATTTGAGCGCCTTCCGGATGGTTCCGTTAGCTGGTAACTGTCACAACAAAGGTATTGCTACTAGCTAGGTTATGTGTTTCTAAGAAAAGGCTGTCATTTCTGCTGGATACTCCTGCGCCACCCCCCATTTCACATCTGCTCTCAGGAAGTATCAATTTTTAGGCTGTGATTAATTCCCCTCCCCTGGCTTGCGTGCATTTAAACCTGTGCAATTCTACTGAAGCCCCATGATTCCAGGAAGGCAGTTAGTGCACATGCCTGAGCTGGGATACTGGCCTGTGTAGAGCTGTCCCAAGTGGAGTGTTACCAGCTACTCATCAGACATACAGCCGGCCTTTTGTACAACGACATCTTCTATCTGCATTGGAGATGTGTTCACATATGAGAGTTCAGGAAAACGGGTTTTATGTTGATACCTGGTAGCAGTTAAAAGCATGTTGCAGGGTAATTTGAAAACAGCACATACCAGTCCCTGAGCACAACCGCCTGCTGCTAAGGCAATGGAAGACTGGGTTTCCGCAGTTACCAGTTAGGTAGCTTCTTTCTCTAGTAGCATTCCTGCAGCCAGAAACGCCTTCAGCTCCCGACATGTAAGCCTACATCCCTTTAAAGTTTGAATTGTCACTGATGGCCAAGTCACACTAGTTGCTAGGCCCAAGTGAAACTACATGTTTCAATTGCCACTGCCAGAGATCAATCGCATCGGGCAAAAGATCCTTGTTACAAGGAAGCAAGCCAATTTAACTGATGTTCGCCCCATTTTCCAAATCCTCTGGTGTTTTACATTCTAAATGCAGTCTAAAAGACCAACTACATTCAGTCAGATGTTGCTTGTATTTTGACAATAGCCTTCCACCCCAAATCATTCCTTAGTTGGGAGCAAATGTCACATTTCTGTTTATTATTTTGGGGAAGAGGATCGTTAAGATGTTAACAATCTTGTTTAACCAGTATTTTTTCTCGGAATTACAACTGAATGGCGAAGCAAACGTAAACTGTCAGTTCTTGGAAAACTGTGTTGTATGTCAGTAGTACAGAATAATACTTGTTGGGGGATGGCTAGC
>VXBZ01009267.1:10424-31923 GCA_013399135.1 Heliornis fulica
TTATATATATATATATATATATATAAGGGTTACAGTGAGTAATGCAGGATGGGAATGGACATTGCTATTGAAATCAGTAGGAATTTTGCCATTATTGAAATGGGACCAGGGTCTGACTTTGGGTTTGCCAGCATGAGTATTCAGCAAAATTCACGTTTGTAAAACAAACCTTTTAAAAAGCAAAATTCTGAAAAATTATCTCAGCAAAGCTTTTCCAGACATTATATATTGTTGTACCCGTCTTCTTTAATGTATCACCATTTAAATATCCCTGGGATGATTTGAAAGCTTAAAAGACTGTCCTGTAGCTATTAAAATACAGTATCGGAATGGCTTTTTTAAAAAAAAAAAAAAAAAGGCAGGCTGATAGAGGAAAAAATAGAGTTAAAAAAATAGAGATCAAATTCCTTCCCCTTAAAAAATAAGATTAAATCTGAGACTGTAACAAATACATCTGTACTCAGACAACATGTGCATTGGCCATTTATCACTTGTTGCTAAGGAGTATTTAATACTAGAACATATTTGATTCCAGTTATATAAAATTTACATTATTCTGTTTTAGAATATACACAGGTATGTCATTTAGCAATTTTAAGCATGCTGTAACATCTTTTCTTCAAGCTAATCTGTGAGTATACAATCATATAATTTCACAAATTATTATTAAGAACATAGCTGTTCAGTATCTGACAGCCTTTTAGGGGAGAAATGCATTAGCCATATTTACATGTATTTTAACTTACCCAGAATGTCTCAGGGGGTCATTCTGCAAATACTGAGGTGTGTGTCGAGCACTGCTCTTTGACAGAAGTCTGCTGGGTTCCACAGAATTACAGGCATACACTAGCCCAGGCCATGAAGGCAGTATCTAACCTCACCTATTTATTTATTTTTAAAGCTATATTGCATTTAGAAAAAAAAAAATGATGAAAACTGTGTATTTTATTGTGACTTTTTTTTTTCTTTGTCCTGCAGTAATTATTTCTCTTTTTAACAAAAAAAACCCCATAGATCTAATTGTTGAACAGTTCTGTGGGACACTACAGAAAGCATATGATTGACAGCAAATTAATTTAGTCTTGGTAGCTAAAAGATTAAGTATGATTGTCTGTTAGGGCATACTAATATCCAAGTTTTTCTTTACAACAAAATATAGTCTGTTATACTCAGCAGTGCTGAAAAGACAAAAATATGCTAAAAGAAATTAATAGATTCTTATGTGTTTCATAAACCGTATACTCATTTTGAAAAGTTAAGGGAGATCAGGAACAAATGCTGTGCAAAAACTGAGATTAACTAAATGAAATATGCAGTAAACACACTGCAAAGCTAAAAAAAAAAATCCCTTTGAAGGATAACCCTGTGCCTGTTAAGGCTAGCTTACGTGGGGCACATTCGGCAAGGCCGTGACCCTGCTGTGCACCACAAATGGGCACTTCTGGAAACCTGGCTTTGGAGTCAGTCCTAACACTTCTGCAGACCTGACCTTAATGTTTAGCATGGTCTTCATGTTTACAAGCCGTAATATCTCAACCGTCTTAAAAAATACTGATAAGAGTTTCATAGACCAACATGTAGCCACCCCTCCCTCCGAAAAAAAAGTACTCCCACAAAGAGAGTCCAAACCCCAAAAACAAATGACATGAGCTACAAATATCAAACCAAAACAGACTGGAACTGGTTCTGTTCAGAACATGGCTGCCTTTCATTTCAGCACTGGTTTTAACTTACCAGTCCGCAGCAATGGTATATTTAGGTACTTGGTTTCCAAAAGCAATTGCTAGGAAGAGAATTTGGTTTGTGAACTCCTTAAAGGCCAAGGGCCGCGGTTCGGTCTCACACCTGTTTTACTGGTACAATTCCACAAGATGAGAAACAGACCCTGAATCTTACTCATGTGGAATAACCACCAACTTAAATAGAAATGTTGGCTTTTTTGGAGGAAGAGTGTAGCACACACACACACACACACTCGCGCCGCTTCCCCAGCTCCAAAATTTAATAAATATTGGGGCTTTTGGGAAAAAAAAACAAAACCAAGGACATCCTCTCCTCTGTGCAGAAAAGTTATTGTTGGGCTTGTGCAGCTGTAGCAGTTGCTGAAGGTTTGATGAAAGCAGGGAAAGGGGAGAGCTTGGTCATGCCATCAGGCTCCCCGAATCTCTTTAACGATACCATGGAAGCTTACTTAGCTTGCTACACATTCATCATCCACCCCCACAGACCTGCCCCCATCCCTGAGCAACAGTTTGGTTTCATTTAATTCCCCAAGGTGCTCTGAGGAAGGGAGCAAGGCAGAGCTTTGTCTTGTGGCTTTCCTTCAGTGTGCCTGCTTTGCACAGGGCAGGTTAGGAAATTCAGATCTGAGCCCTCCCGTACCATAGTCTCCTGACCAAGGGCGGGCTTCCCAGCTCTCTTGGTCAGAAGGTCAAATAGCAGCTCTCCTCGATAAAATACTCATTGGAAAAGCCCCACAGATTTTGACACATAAACCAGAACCATATGTATTGTTTATGTCCTCATAAGTCTGTTACAAGTAAATATTTTTAGCTATTCTTTATAAGTGCTAACTATTCATAGTGAGCAGTGAGTGACATATTACAGCTGCTAAAAATTGTACAACTCCATATTATTTTTTACCTTTCTTCTAAAATTGCTCTCATGGACTAAACTATAACAAAAAATACCGGTTGTAATTTTTTTAGATGCTTTTAATTTAATTAAGTGCTCCACGTGGGGTACACCTTACTGTAACATTCACAGTTGTGTGACATAATGCAGCATTCAGCTTCGTTAGAAAATGTTAAAGCTTTGCCTTACCTTTGCCAAAGGCGTGTTTTATAAATAGTGGGAACAAATTAATACCTAGCATAATTATGCTGACTTGTGATGAGTTATATTTAAAATGAACTTAGGGTAGTATCTTTTTTCTTTACCTTTTCCTTCCTCTTCACTGCTCAAAGGATCAAGAATGGGTCTCACCTTAACAGTACTTATAGTGAGGCAGGAGTTTTCATCTGCCTGGTTGGTAGAAAGGAGTCATAGCTCAGCCCCTGTGTAGCAAAGCACCATCTCCCAGGGTCATCAGGAGCTGAAGACTGTGGATGGGAAAAGCCCATCTCTTCACACACATGCTGACTTGGCTTACCCCACCCACAGCTTCATTTTAAGAGTCCAGAACATGCAGGATGTCTGAAAAAGCATCTGATGTTTTTCTACCCACTAAATCACTGCAGCACATCTTGCTGCATCTGTGCAGAAGTGACTTTTGGGTTGCAGTAAGCGACTTGGGTGACAGCAGCAGCCCACATGGCATGCCTGTAATAAGGTCCTCCCAGGTTGCTGGCCCACTGTTACTGATCAGGAAAGATAAGTGGGTCTTTCTGCTTCCACTCTGGCTTGGGAAGTTCCTAAGGAGATCTTTAGGCTGATGGACTCAAACCCTAAGTGTTTGTGAAAAGTCGTTTCCAAAGGGCATGCAAACTTCTTTCAGCCACAGAGACCACCCCAACCTTTTTTTGGCTGAGTCCCAGAGGGAGACTTGGTATGAAATCTCTCCCAAAGTAATTCATAAGATGCTTGATGGGGAAGATGTTCTTACAATAAGTCCCAAATTACTCAGTTCCTGCTCAGAAAACCAGCAGCCCTTTCCAAGCACAGGACCGTACCAAGCCAGGGTGACAGGGATCCGTCCACTGCTGCAGAAGTAGGAGATAGCAGGGAGGGAGCTGTCAGAGGGTCACGGGGAAGCTGAGCAAGCTGAGGCTGTCGAATGGTTGTCTGGAAGAGTTATGGCCGCATCAGCAGGATAATAGGTTCTCCTGAACCTTAAATGCTCCTATTTGAAGGATAAGAGGTGATACGGGGCAGCTCTTTTGCTTTGAACCAATTCTGTATTCAAATGAAGCAATGCTGCATGTGTCAGATAAAAGATGATTTATCTCGCGTGTCTCTATCACTGTCAGATAAAATGCAGTTTGAGAGGTTTTGGAAGAAATCTGTGGTTTGGACATACTGAGACAAATCCATCAATGGGAGAAGCGCTTAATTGTAGAAAGTCAAACAGTATTTCTCTTCAAGTGTGATGGAAATTACCCTACCCACCGGCTTTCTGATTAATAATAGCATTTGAGTACTTGTAAAACGTGACAAGTACTACATTTTATTTGTAAATTTTAAACAATTTCTATAGGCGTGGAAATATTCTTGCAATAGAAGTCTGAATATCCAGCACCTGTAGGTAGCGAACTCGTTAGAGAGAGGTGGAGTTAAGTATTATGCCATCAATAGTAATCCCAGCTTTTCCACGGAAGGAAATGTTGTCAGGCAGGTAATTCCTTGTGTTTCCCAGAATGCCCTTAAATGCCTGTAACATTGCTTTCTGTGGCTTTCATTTTAGTACTGTTCCACTGATCAGGCTGCTGCAGGCACAGATGCAGAACATGTACAACAGTTCTATAATCTTCTGACTGCCTCCATTGACATAACTAGAGGCTGGGCAGAAAAAATCCCAGGATTTACCGACCTCCCCAAAGAAGATCAGACATTACTCATAGAATCAGCTTTTTTGGAGCTGTTTGTACTAAGACTCTCCATCAGGTAACTATTTATTTCATTTCTTCTTCAGCTGATGTGAAAAGTCACATGTTGCAATATTTTTAAGGAATAAGTATGCTGCTATCATTGAACATCATTGTCAGTTGTACCATAAAACCCACAAATGTCTGTATCCAAAGGATATGGCATCTACTTTTTTTTTATGCTTCAGAGAAAACAAGAGACTGAGGTAAAGAGAGAGTATAGGCCTTGCTAATGTGCTTCTTTTTATTTGGTGCACCTCATCCTCTTCTTCTCTAGTCATCAAAATTGATCCTCAGGTACTGTGTGAGCAAGTTTGCTTCATCCTTACCAGTACAGAAAAAAGCTTCAGTGTGAAACCTTTTTCCTCCTCTCCCCGCCCCCATATTCTGCGCATGCACGTTTTTGGCATCTGTTTTTGAAAGGGATGAAGAAGATTTAAAATCTCGGTCAGATTGTTTTTCTTCTTAATACCAAGGCATTAAATAGAGCGAGATGCTATTTGTCAGTCTAGCACTAGTTAAGACACTTTACCAAAAACACTTTCGGAGACTGTGAAAGTTCCAGCTTGGTGATTTGAATTATGCTCATTTCTTTAGGTTGAAAATGAGCTTTGCATGCCGTTTTTTAACAGGAATGTTGTCAGTGGAGAGGGGAAGGAGAGGAGAGCTCAGCTGTAATATCTCTCACACACAGGGTTTCATATGAAGGAGTGTATGATGTTACATGTATTGTGCTGCATTACTGCATGCATTTCCCATTGTTTTTTCCTTATCAAATTTTATGATCTGAAAAAATGCTAATGAGTCTAAGTAAATGCTGAGACACAGAATCTCTTCTTTCTCCAGTTTTTTATTAGTTTTGTATTTCAGAATGCACTCACTTAGTATTCCTTTGGTTCGGACATACAGTATTTAATGTAAAATGTCTTCTCTGTTTATGCCTTTGGGCAGGACCAAAATCTTAACTAATTAGACAGTCTACACCACATGCTACAGCTAACCTCAGGCTTATAACTCTACCAAGTAAGCAATCATAGAAGCTTGTTTGTTGTACTTTGGCCCCAAGGGAGAAGCGTATTGTCAAACGTGAATGCCCACATATGTCTCAGGATAATATGCCTTGGATTTTAAATGACAGACACTTCCATAGTAGTTATGCATTTTGCTGTGAAGTAGAAGATGCATTTGTAATTTTTTCAATTATTTTTATTTGAGGTCTGATACTGCTGAGGATAAGTTTGTATTCTGCAATGGACTTGTGCTTCATAGACTTCAGTGCCTTCGTGGATTTGGGGAGTGGCTCGACTCTATTAAAGACTTTTCCTTAAACTTAAAGAGCCTTAACCTTGATATCCCAGCCTTAGCAAGTTTATCAGCTCTAACTATGATTACAGGTAAGCGTTCCTTTGTTAATTGAAAGCTTCAGACTCTAGCGCTTTGCTTTAATGGGTATTTGAGCAATTTCAGCTAAGTTTGCTATATTCAGGGTAAAGTGACCATGGTTTTTAAGCATTGTAATGACTGTACCAGAATTGTGGACTAAGATTAGGTCCCTGTTAAAATGTAATCTAACTCTCTGATTCTTCATGGCGTCATTGTTTTCTTGGAATAGCCTCTAAAAAACAGCTGCTTGCAAGCAAGTTGTGTAGCTCCTACAAAAACATTCAAAATACTTGTCAGATTCCCAGAAAAGCCTAATGAAATGACCAGAGCTAGGTCTCTGGCATACAATGCTAATGCCAGGGTAGCTCGAGAGCTAGAAGCCGTGCAGATAGTGTAGCTCTTATCTCATCAAGACAGCTAGACCAGGAGTGCTTCTCTAGGGCAAGCAGGCTGCTTTCGGTAGCCAGGCTACCATAGGTGTTCCATGTACTGCTTTTTTGAGAAAGAAAATTGGAGAAGAGAAAGAAAAAATATCTTCTGCAGTTGTACAAAAGCTTTTGGGTGTGTATGTGGCTGTATTGTCCCTTCTGCCTGCTGAGGCGAACAGCAGGAAACTAATGTCAGAATCTGCCAGATCTGCCCCGTAATTACAAAATGGGGGAGCATAACCTTATATAGCATCATTTTCTCATTCCTCAAACAACAAAGATCTTTGAAATACACACTGCGTACCTCGGGTTTCTTGCAGCTGAGGAGGCATTGCTAGCGGAAGCAGGGAGGGTGGGGAGTAAGAGTGTCTGACAACCATACAGCCAAAGTCAGAGCAGCAGTCATCTCTACTGAGAGCCTCACACTCCTTTCAGAGCGGCTCATAGCATGTGTCGTCGGTAGGAGACAAGGCTTCAGCATGCCTTGAGCTGGATCTTCCCAGGGATGCTATAAGCTCCATTGGGATGGATATTGATTTCTTTCTGCATTTCAAGCATCCACTGGTTTGCAGGCGGTGGCCCTCGACAATATCAGCTTCAGTCTTCATTTTACCTAGGATGAGATGATGCTAAGGAAGCACTGAGATGAAACGCTTAATGGCAAATGAAAATACTATAAATTGGCCAATTCCTGCTGACATCTGTGGGGGCCAAGACTTTGGCTTCAAAGTTTGCATGGTAGGCTTCCTTCCCACATTTGGGTGAAGGGTTGGTGTGTGCATGTTCTAGCTTAACTATCTGCTTCTTTAGAAAAGTATCTTAACGGGTGTAACGTCCGTTACTATTTTCTGTAGTTGGAAAGGGTACGGACAATTCTCTGACGAGTACCCTCTGAAAGGCTATGGACAATATTTCTCTGACAAAACTCTTAAGTCCAGAATAACTCAATGGAGTTGCTTTGTACTGTATGGGAAAAATTTCAGAGTGATATGTTAAAGTGAGAAGGAACATCCCCAACTTTTTTTTTTTAACTCCTATGTGTAAACATCCACTGACAAGTGTTCATGCATACTTACCTCTGTGTGTATGTATATACACACCTATATGTGTATACATATATACAGTGTATCTATATATGTGTCTATATGTATATATATGTGTGTATATACATATATAGGCATTTACATATCTGTAAGTCAAGGACAGGTGTTGTTTCTCTGTATTACATACAGGCATATAGCCTCACATATATATAGCACAAATCACTGATATAGATTATTTACTGTATATCAGAAATGTCTTCTTGAGATAGACACAGATAGCTTGTTCTTGATTGTCTTCCTGGAGACTGAGCAGATGCAGGTCAATGAGCAGGATACCCAGCAAGCTGTCTAAGTGAATGTAGGAAAAAGCTACTTGATAAGAATAAAAGCGGTGTTTTTCTCCTTACAAACCCATGCACTGTTTTAACATGATAGTTCTTGGATCAGTTAGACCCTGATTCCTTGTCCTCACATAAAAAGTCAAAGTTGTCCAGTGGCTGGCTTAGGCCACCCTAAGATATTTAATAGAAAGAGCTTTTAATTGATAACACTCCATGTTTCTTCCTTTCCTTGATGAGAATCCTTTCAGAAGTTGGATCTATTGTGCGGGTCTTCCTAAAGTTTCTAAACAAGTGGAAGTAGCTGTTGCCTTTACAAGGAGAACATTTCTGTCCAGAAAAGCTTTAACACCTTCTGTGTTTGTTGAGCTTTTCTTCATTTTCTCACCTGTATGAGATGGTGCTTAATATTAATGTAGGTTTCTGCTCGTTCTTTTATTTCATGAGGCCGGTATATCTCTGCCGATTTGCTCTTAAGGACGGAGTATTCTTTCCTGCGATCTAAATTAGACTCCAATGTCTGTAGTGATTTATATTCACGAGTTTTGGATCTCCAAGGACAGCTGGCTAACTTAGGGACTCAGCCAGAAATCTGGTCACCTAAATACGGGTAGTATCGTGTAATGATGAACAATATTAAAAAACAAAACTGAAAAAGGAAATCAGGTAATTGTTGCTAAAAGAGCACTACAGCAGACAATGCTGGTGGGCAGGGTTCTTTTGTGATTACGTGTTGAGATTTTATATTCAGGAAAGCCTTGAGATTTGCCTCTGGTATTGTATCGCATGAGAAATGGCTGCTTGTCTTCTCCCTACAGTTTGAGTGTGATAGGCTATGTGCTCATTTTCAGATAGTCCCACCAAAAGAGAGGAAATAACAAAAAAAAAAAATGTGGAAATCTGAAATCTTTTAAGTGTTGTTTTGAGGCTTAGCTTAGATTTGGGTGGATGTATTAGATGCCATTCTTTATCTCCGGAGGAGGGACTCCTCTCTCCTGTAGTGGGCTGTTGGAGGCAATGAGTAGCTAGCAAACCCTGGTTCAAGCCCTTTTTGTGAGTCAGAGCAAGAGAAGGTGACCTTTTCTCCAGGAACATAGGATATCCGACTATTGAGTGTCACTGTCTTTTGTGTTGAGGCCATTTGACATATTTCACGGGCTGCAGAATGGCTGTGTGTATGATGATTTGGGGACAAGCTGGTGCTCAGAGGGACACCCACGACCCAGTCTCTGGTCTGATTCCAACAGGAAGGGAATCTGACTGTGAATCTTCCATATCCCAGATGGATATCCATGTCATTGGACTGTGGGATAGGAAGGAGCAGGAAAGCTCTGCTTTGTGAATCTAATTGTTTGCTTTTATTAGCAACACTGCAAAACCAAAATGCTGGCTTGAGCAAAATCATCTTCATTATTACATAAATCACTCCAGTTCTTATTTTGCATTTGTCAACTTTTCATGACTTGATGGTTCAACCAAATAAACAAAAAAAAAGAAAAACAACCCAGTGTTGTATAATAGTCATAGCTGTTCTAATACTGCACAGCAACTTCAGTGGCACCAAATTCAAGAATCGTCTCTCCAGGTAAAGAAAAATGTGCCTGGGAGTAGTGATCTGTTGTTCTTGGTTTGATGAGAGCTCTCCATAGCCCAAACAAAGATGTACTCTTAGGAAACAAACCCTCTTGTATACTAGTCACCGGCAGTAGTGCTGAAGGAGAAAAGCAGGAGGAGTCGCTACTCTTTCACCTGCTCTGTCTCTCTTATGCACGAGTGACATGGAAAACCAACATCTCCCTCCAAAGGAAGGATGAGGGAATAAATGTAAAAATTTGCAGTGGAGACATTGAAACACATTCTACCGTTCCCAGTATCCCAAGACATTGAAGGCTCATTTGAGGATGTCAGATCAGCTCCCTAGTAACAGCCCCAGTAGTTCTAGTACCCTTTAACTAACTCTGCTGGCTTGTTTGGAGCTCCACATCCTATCTCAACCATGGCTGCAGGTCACAGCCATTATAGGTATAGATGGTCATTCATTCTGTCTAGTAATTTTGAAGAGAATGGGAGACCTAGTGTGTATCACAGTACTGGCCAATTCACTGCTTGCTTTCAGTAAAACTAAAGGTATGCACAACATAAAATGAACAGGAAAAGACTGTAATATTTTGCATTGTATAGTCTATTAGAAAGGCCAGATATTCGTGGTTTTTTTCTGTTTATTTTATGTTTCTTGGGAATTTGCAGAATGTTGACTAGAAGGAAAATGAGCTCAACATGGAAAGAAAATGTTGGTCATCTTGGGGCAACTTCTCTCCATAGTTAAACACAGGTGATTTCTATCAGTTCAGTGCATGGATCACAAGTGTTCCTACACAGCCTCTCCATGCTGGACTGGACAGTGTTGATGATGAAGCTTTGCAGAGTAGACCAGATATTAGCTCAGCCTTTTCTTGCAAATCCTTCTGTAAGTTCCCAAATACTCACTTAATACTGCTCAGCTTTGCAGTTTTTCTACCAGAGTCAAAATATGAGACTCCAAAGCAGATCATCTCAAGGATATGCTTTTAATTTAGCCTCCAGTTTCTGCCTGCTCTAAAACTGCTGGTGTTTTGTCTCTCTCTCCTGTTGATTCTGTTTTCCTCTCTGCCTCTTCCTTTCGCTATCCACATCAAAATATTATTGTTTTGACCACTTGACACTCTCAGTGGGATGCTGCCGAGTATGGAGCATTCTAGCCCTCATTCAGCCAAGCTCTTTCAACATATGGGTTTTTTAAGTGTGTTACAGACCAGCCCAGAAACACTGTATATGTTGGGCTTATTTGCACTCTTAATGCTTTGTTAAACTGTCACCAAAACATTGAAGAATATTGTGATGCTTCAATTAATTATGAGTTTGTGTTTGCCTTCCTGCTCCTGGGCTTCCTGTTCCAGTTTGCAAACGCAGCTTTTAGCACCACCAGACACACCAAGAAATAGTAAGGAGACAGGTCTGGCTAAAAAACGGTCTGACTGCTGCAGTTCCCCTCTGAACGTGAGTTTGTCCAACTTCCCCATGGAGAGGCAGCTCACCTACTCTTCAGCAGCAGATATCCTTCGGTCCTGTTGCCAGCATCCTCCAGAGTGGGTGCTTCATGTGCTGCTGGGTCTACATACAAGCAGGTGGCAGACTGGAGGAGTGTAGGAGAGGCAGTTATAAAAAAAACCCAACCAAACCCTCCAGATTGCATTGTCTGCCTTCCCCCCCACCACTTTGCAGAGGGAAACACTGTCAGCCTGAAAGTGAAGTACTCATTCCTCCTTCTCCCCTCCCACCTTTTTGCTGAGGCAAGAACTCTTTCCTCCTACAGCCGTCAGCAGTCTCTGTGTTACGTTGTAGTTTTCTTAAAGAAGGGAGCAAACTGTGATGTCCTGTGTAGTCATTCAGCTCATCTGGCTTGAGGTACCTTGCACAGCTGAAGGAGAGTACAGGGCACCTCCAGATGATTCATCCACCTGAAATATTCTAAAAATGCCCATCCCTCCGCTGATGTCAGGAGCAGCTCATGAAACTGGCACCCCTAGATTGAGCACCCTTGTGAAATGGCTGGGAGTTAGGGTGAGTATGGGCCAGATTGCAACAGGAAAGGAGAGTCTTGGATCTGCCGAGCTGCAGCCTTGCTGCGTAGCAGAGCATGCTCACGGCAAGCGGAAAATTGTAGGCAACCGAGCCTCTCATTTGAGTTATAGAAGGGGAAGAGAAGATCTGATGGCTGTATTGAAACCAAGAAAATCAATAGTCCTGTTTTAAGTCTGTGGCATAAATTTGCTGCACTTCCGATTGGACTGACACCTCAGAATTACCTGAGTCTTAACACTGACCCACTCTGACACAGAGCACAGAGCTCAGGGGTCTTTGAGATACTCAAGGTCTTTGAAAAGCTGGTGCTTTCTGAGAGGTGTTTCTTGTAAAGGTGGCACTCAGTCTGCCTAGCCCTGCCATGATGTACCCCACGTCAGAGGTCAGGGAGGGAAGGACTAGCGCAGCTGGTGACAGGGTTTCCTGCTCTTTTACTTTCCTCCTATCAGGTTTGTGCTGATCAGCATAATTATAGCATAGAGTCGCATTGAGATTCCTGGGAAAAGGTGTAAAAAAATTGCTGCATTCAGTTTGCCAGGATGAACTGCTAAATTTGTAGAGCTCTAGAGGCAAGACTTCCGATGAATCATTTTGACAGGCTTATGGAGAGCATCTTTGCCATAAATCACCATTTTTCTTGCAAAAATCAATGGCATCCTAAAACACAAGGCTGAGAAATCCTATATTCACTTCACCCATTGCCTTTTTAATTGTCATTATAAGAAAGTCTGAATACAATAATATTTACACACCTCCTTGATCAGTTAGAGAAAATCTATTGGTTTTGACTAGCTGTCCTTCTTGGGATAAATCTTGGCCTTATCATTCCCGTGTGGATAAGAACATCCTGTGGGAAATGGCAAATGATCAGAGGCCATCAGCTTCAGCACCAGCGTGCGTGCTTACTACGGGTACCTCCTCAGGTTGAGCGAGAAAGGCTGTAGGTTCTTCGCCCAGATGAGACTGGTCATGTGGAAAAGGCAAGAAAATGTATTTCCTGCTGTTTGAACCCTTAACTATTAATTAAAATCTTTGAGAAATTTTGACCCAAGATTCATCAAGAAGAGATGAGTGGTTTCTTATACTAGTATGTCCCCCAGAAACCATTTGGAGGCTAACACCAGGGACTGTGATGGCAGTGCCTGCACACGCAGTGCCCTTGACTTTCTGTGGACCCACAAGGGATGCACTTGGGGGTTGGAGACTGAAAGCCCCTCCTCCAGCAAGGCAGTTCCAGCCATAAGGAGTTATCTCTGCAGAGATTTGCAAATAGCAAAGGCCATTGTGTGGCAACTGGTGCAGGAGAGGACAGCCAAATTCATCAGAGGCTGCTTTAATGTTGTAGCACCAGAGAGCAGCTTAAGGACCGAGTATGTCTTAATTCTGAATCGTCACGATTTTCTCCAAAGTAAGGCTGTTAATATTGCAATCTTTGCATGCACTGTGTTTTGCATCAGTAGGTTCCGTGGCTAGCCACACAACTTGTTCATAAAACCTTCCAAATAAGGCCAGTGTAAGACAAAGACTGTTTAGTTCTGGCTGGAAACGCTAACAATGTAGCTGTGTGCTCCAGAGCTGGAGATAATATTCCATGCTTTGTGGCAAGGTGCACACCTACCAAAATTGGTTTAAAAATGTGCTCTGCTAAGTTGCAGTTGGGTTTTGGCTCCATTCTAGCATTTCAGCTCCCTAGATCTATAGAGGGATCTTCACTTACACAGCCAGGAAACAATCTCAGAAGAGATTAAAAGATGGGACCTCTTCAAAGACTGCAAGATTAATTTAATGTCCTGCAGTTTCTCTCAGTAGGCGGATGGTAAAAGAAAAACACCATCCTTCAGCTTTTCAAACCTGTATAAAATATTTATCCGCTGAGATTTTTAACAGCCGAATCTGCCTAACTATTTACTCTGGGTGACCTGTATAGTTAAGGCTTACATAATTACACTGTACACCATTTACTGGAAAGGCTTTAAATATTCATTGACTCTTCGTGTTTTAATGTAAACAAGGCACTTAGAATACCTAGGGTTTTTAATTCCTGCAAGGTGAAAAAGATGTCTGAAGCAGATGTTACTGCTTGGATGAGTGTTGATTTGAGGCAATGGGGCAGATTGATGGTACTTTAAATGATCAGAGCACAGTAGCTTTCCTGGCCAGAGATGTACACGTCCGCACAGCTCTGATTCTGATCCCAGACGAGTGTTGTTCGTGAGCTAGCTCTACCTGAGTAAATAAAGTCGAAAAAAAGTATCAGATGGGTGAATATCAGTGGCAAATCAGACCTTTGCATTTCTGACTGCCTTCATTGAATCCCATCTGGTTTATTGGTTTGTCAAGAACATCTAGCCAAAACAGTCAGGGAGGAGTTTATATACACATACCTGGGCAGACATCTCACCTGTTTCTGGAAGTAAAAGAGAACTGTACTCTTTTCACTCTTCATATGGGGAACGGACAGAGAAAATATCTATTGCTCTCTCCTTTTGGAGCAGGGAAACAAGACCTGGGGGCAACAGGTGCAGCTGTGCCAATGTGTCTGCCAGGGATGGGGGAGATGCCAGGCAAGGCAGATGACTTTAAATGCATCAAAGACATGAATTGCTAGAATTGCTCTTTGTCCACTGCTGTCACTGGTTTTCTATATGTAGTTGGTTAAAATTAATTTAAACTGTGTTTTCTTGGACCTCTCTATCCAGTATCACTCGGTTTCTTGTGTAAATGATTGTGAATTTGCTGTTAAGATAGTTCTTACTTACCCGTGAAATTCAAAGTCGAAGGCAAATCAAAACATCACAAACTTCTTTGTTCTGAAATATTATATGCATTTATCTACTACATCTTGATAGCAAACAGCACTAAATTGTCTTTCCCCGTGAGCCAGTAAAGAACCTGCTTTTAACGAATCCCAAATCTGATTCATTCTACTTATGCTTGAAGAACTGTGGATGCATTTAACGTGGTTGTAGCATTTTAAAAGGCGATTCGAAGGGCGACAAACCCCAGCTCCCCTTCGTTTTAGGAATGCTGAGGTTTTGGTGACAGATACTGCAGCTGCCTTCTCACTTGAGGCACTGCTTGCTCAAAGCAAAATAGTTAACTTCCAGGCTTCTTTTATCATAGACCTTTTCAAAATGAATAAGCTAAAAAGCAGCAGCTGATCAAAATAACAAAGGGTGGTAAGGTGCCTTTAGTTTCTTATAAGAGTGTCTGAAAATTCCTGGTGGAATTCTAGGCCTGGCGCTGATGGAGCTGGCTAAGGATATCGATCGCCACTTGAATTCACTGAATAAATAATGGTTGCCATAGTTATTGAGCATTCACAACTGGTGGGGAAGCACGGAAATCTCCCAAACACCTCCTGTGATAGTTTTGCTGGAAAATCAGCCAATTAATTCTGTCTCATATCATGAAAATTATGGGAGATAGGCAGGATGCTTGGACTCCTCGTAGTAGAATTTCAATCACAATTGAGTATCTCTGACGCCTGTTTTAGCAGCTAAAGAGAAAAAGGCACTTTTGTCCGGCAAAAAGGTTAACTGACATCATATAACCCCAATTGTTCCAAGAAACCATACACTTTCAAAGCATCTTTTACTTTAAGTATCAGGGTATGCATTTGGGTTATGCTGAAGAAAACGAATCGTCCCCCCCCAATTTGCAGCGGGGATGCTGACGTGGATTTTTTTCTCTCCCTTTGCAGAACGACATGGATTAAAAGAACCAAAGAAAGTGGAAGAGCTATGCAACAAGATCACAAGCAGTTTGAAAGATCACTTAACTTTCAGTTGCCAAAACAAAGGACAACCGCTTGAGTCTGCAGAGCCGAAGGTACTGGGTGTTCTGGCTGACTTGCGTTCTCTCTGCACACTGGGACTGCAGCGCATCTTTTACCTGAAACTGGAAGATCTGGTGCCAGCTCCTTCCATCATCGACAGGCTGTTTCTGGACACCTTACCCTTCTGAGTCAAACCACCCTTCTGAAAGGCAAACGCCCACCAGAGCAGGCAAACGGATCGTGACTTACAGCTAACGTTTCTGCCCTCAACAGAAAAGCAGCTCCGAGTCTAAAATGAGGTCTTTTCTGGCGCTTTGTCCTTACAACCTGAGGCCTGAAATTTACCGGCTTACTGGTTTGGGGTTGTGTTCTTTGTTTTCTTTTGTGTGATTTGGGTTTTTTAAAAGGCTAATTATGGCACTTTTGGACAATGCTATCCCAGCAGCAGTAAAAGGTTAACATGACTGTTTTAAATCTGTTGTTTAACACCTCGTGGCACATGAGGGATAAAATTGTAGAAGCTGTGTTTGAAAACAAGGACAGCGAATAGTTGTTTGCCAGGGTAGTATGTGTTTCGTGAGGCTACCTTTAGCATACTTCCTGCATCAAGGGCACATACATTAGCACAATCGAAACAAAAATCCACTTTTTTAGCAAAGTACATTCAATTGAACATTTCATACAAATCAAATATAGCAAAATGACAATGGCTGTTAGCTCCCATGTTCAAGTGCAATTTTTTAAAGTGCTGTCTTACTAAGTCTTGTTTATTAACTAATTTATTTTACTATGAAAACAAGCGGAAGAAATCAAGTGAGAAAATCACGTGCACTAACTTACCTGACAGAGTTTTCCAAACTTGATTCCATGTAGCGCGATTTACTGACAAGTGTATGCGGAAGACACGGGAGCAGCTGTGGCTCAGTTGTTCCTTAGCTGAGGAAACCCGAGTAAGTAGTGGTTGGAGCACACAGGGTCAGCATCAGGGACAGTTCAGTGTTAGACTTCTAACAGAAGCGGCTAGTTAGTAAACGGACGGACGATGGTTTTCAAGAACAAGCAAGTCTTGTAAAATAGTATGAATGTAAGTGCTAGGAAGGATATAGTGGGCTGCGTTTAAACATTCCGTGTTCGTACTCCTTTTTGTATGTTTATACTGTTGATGCCATATTAATATGAGATAATTTGTTGCATAGTGTCTTTATTTGTATAAATGTTCGTATGCATGGTATATTGTAATGGCTTTGCCTGTATTTATTGCAATGACTGCCAGCTCATGGGAGCCCTGTTACAGACGATAACTAAATGGGGTGTTCACACTGACTCAGATACACCAGTTGGAAAAACTATATACATATATATAACGTGTATATATATATATGTATATACCTATATTTGTGTGCGCGCGTGTGTGTGTGTGTGCGCGTGTCTTTTTATTAACCATTTGTATATAAAATATCTGTCAAATCACAAGCAGAGTTATTTTACAGTTTATTTGCAGTGACTTCTAAGGCAGTACTGTTTAGCACTTTGATATTAAAATCTTGCTCATGTTTTGCTAAATTCAAAAAATATTTAAAAAGTTTAGTTCTAAGAAAATTTATATGCACTGTATTAAGTCAAAATTTTGTTGGTCATTTTGCTAAGGAAATTTTTGAATGTCAACCTGATGTCACTGTATCTTTTGTTAGCTTTAAACATTCTAGCTTTTGTCTTTTTTTAAACTATGCTGTTTATATGGAAATTAAATTATACAATCAAACAGATGCCAAATGAATTGCCTATTGCTGCAAAGGATAACCCAGATATCGAGTCACTGTATGGTTTTCAAATAGTAATCTGGTATTTTATCACTTACTATGTTTGGATGTGCTTTTATGAAAAAATTATTCTTTTATCAAGATTTATAGTAGTGTCAATAGGGAAACAGACTTCTAATCACTATAGTTAATATTTCTGGTTTACCTGCAGGTAACATTTGGAAAAGTACTGCTTTTTGTATTGACTTTTAAGCTTATGTGCAAACATAATAGCATAATTAAATATCAGAGAAGCTAATGTTTCTTGTAGGTTGCTGTAACAAGCCTGACCAGCAAGACAAATATATTTTGACTGAATTTGCTTTTGTATATACTATATATATATATATACGTATATATATATACATACACACTCACACACATGTGCGCATACAAAAATGTACAGACAGAAAATCCAAAAGTATGTTTACTTTTGTCTCCTGTGTAAGACACAAGGTCCCTTGAGAAATTGCTTTTAGCTAGGGACAAATCCTGCCAGGTGCTGAGCACCAACCAGATGAGGGCTCACTGGCGCTTCTTGCAAGTGAGCCCTTAGAAAGACTTTTCAGGCGAATCAGTATAGTACAGTAAAACTGCTTTTTTGTTGAGCAAGGTTTATTTATTAAGTGGAATGTGAGTGGGAGGTAGCAGGTCCAGAGCCCTGTGTGAGATTTCACGTAGCCAGTGTCCTCCAGTCTTCCATAGGTAGTCTTAACTGTGATACTCTCCCAAATCCTATCATCTGTGGAATTGTCCTTCATGTCAACTTCAACACACAGATTCATCACAGAGTACAATCAGTGACAAGTCACAGTGGTAAAAGAAACTTAACGCAGAATAAATCTTTTCTTACAGCTCTCTCAGTGTGAACATGCCTGTGTATGGGCAGAATTCAGGAATATATCAGGTGTTAAGGGAGAGTGCCTTGCTTTTATTTCAGACAACAGTGTTTCAAGAGTTTCTTCACTCCGCTAACCGCAGTAGGTTTTCCTTCCTTCCTTCCTTCCTTCCTTCCTTCCTTCCTTCCTTCCTTCCTTCCTTCCTTCCTTCCTTCCTTCCTTCCTTCCTTCCTTCCTTNNNNGTTTCTTCCCTCCCTTCACTGCTTCCGGCTTTCCTTCCTTCCTTCCTTCCTTCCTTCCTTCCTTCCTTTTTTCTTTTTTGTTTGTTTTGTGGTGTTAACCTGTGGGTTGAAAAAAATGCTTTTGTACATATACAATGTAAATTAAAATTATTAAATTGAATAACATTTTTTTCAGAGGCCCCATGTGTGTTGAATAAGTATGCTTAATTCTGTTAAAATCTGACGTGAATTTTTTATCATTTATAAAACATTAAAAAATTGTCTACTTGAGTCTTAAAAAGTGTAAAAATTGGTGAAGCATGCTTAAGAACATTGGCGATATAACGGCTAGTCTTTTGATTAAAATAGCTTTTATATGAATACACTAAGACCTGCAGTATTTGGTTATGTAATCTGAGTTAGATCTTGAGAGCCGAACCAGGGTTGTCCCAGAGGTGGTACTGCATACGGATGAGAGCAGAGAAACCACATTCTCCTTGGTGTAATTCTTCTCCATGCCAGGACCGGATTGTAATTTACTTACACGTGGTGATGGCCACAAGGGAGGGAGAGGATGACTACAGGGCTCCCGGTCCCATATAGCACCAGTGTCTGGCTAAAAAGAGGACAGAGCTCTGATCCCATCTTCTGCTCCTTTGTGTCAGTAAATCCTGGCAAGACATCGTGCCAGCAAGCACCTGCCGCCATTTTCTTTAAACGTGCGGCCAGTTTCTTCCCTTACCGTGCCTTTGGTTTGCAGAAGGGATCGCTTATCCCCTGCCAGAGAAAACTGTGTGGCTATGAATGAATTTTCTACAAGTGGAGTTTTTAGAGGCATCTGCCACTCTTCTGGGTGTTACCGTAAGTGCCAATGACTCCGGCACAGCTCCGTGAGAGCAGTTCTGCAGACAGTGCTCAGCTGGAGGTTGCATCAAACAGTGTTCTGTGGCGAGCTGCAGGACTGGCAGCTCCTTCTTCGGAAGTGCAGCAAAACAAAAGCTCGCTCAAACTCTTCCAAATTATTTGTTGCTTTTTTTTTTTTTCTTTCCCTATGCCTTAATTAAAAAATTAAGCTAAAAATCTTAAAATCCTTAAGGAGAATACCAATGCATTTTGCATAGTAGATCCCTGTTGGGCAAAACAGGCAGAACTTGACAGCTGCCTGCACCGAGGTCTGAATTTTCACTCTACAAGAGAAAGCTTATCCTCGCCAAACTCACAAGTACCTCAATTTCTAATGACTTCAGAGGCTGTAAGCTGCATTCTTAGACATGGGAACAGAACTGTGACCTGATCTAGATCACCTGCACTTGTATGTGCATAATCATGTGCACTTCATGTGCACTCCGAAACCACACCAGTGGCAGAGTATTTGCAAAGGATGTAATGCCCGGTGATTGACTTGGCATTGGAAGGTGGGGCTGACTCAGGAATATGACAGCAGGTTCCTCTGGTAGAGACCATGTTTGGACAGGAGGCTGGCACCAAGGCACCCTAAAATGAGCAACTTTAATTAGAGGTGGGTCAAATCTCTTTGTACAGCTTTCCTACCTTTACTTCCCACATTCAGGTCCATTTGTCCAAAATACAGAGGTAAAATTTCACTTATGTTGCAGAGAGGAGGAAGAAAGAGAGGTTTAATTGAATAAAATTAGGCATGAATGATAACAGTTGGCGACTCCTTCTACCGACTCTATGGAACATGTCTTTTGATTAATTATTTGTATTATAGCAGCACCTAGAGGCCACAATAAAGATCAGGACCCCATTTTGCTAGCTATCTTAATTAGCACCTCTGGTATCCATCCGGGAGAACCTCCAGTCCAAATAGACAAAGGAAACAGAAAGAGGAAAAAAGGATTAGAGTGCTGTGCCCAAGGGCATATAGCATTTCAGTCACAGAGTAGGAGTATAAACTTCTGTTTACTGAGCTAGCGTCCAGTGAATGCTTTTATTTTCTTTTCCTTTTCTTTCCCTGGGTAATTTATGCTGCCACCGTATCAGATTTTATGCAAACACGATAAAAAAGCTTTGACAAATTCAAAATAACCCATATAATCAAACTGCTCGTTTACCCTGTGTATATAAGTTATCCATGATACTATTCAAAATCCTGGTCAATCACATGTTTGGAACTAAGCTGTAATACAAACTAGATGGTATTTAGAAGAGATATTTAACTGTTCTTTATTAAATTAATGAAAGTGACCGTTAGGAAGATTTTAAGATATGGATTAAACAATCATTGTTAAGGGATAAAAAAGATTAACTTTTAAAAATGCCAAAATATTGATGCAGTAATTGAATAAACCGTGAGTCAATGAATCAAATTCCCTGCAGTGGATGACAGGTTTGAGAACTGTATTCCAGACCTACGTTTGTGAGAATGGCCAATACAGTTATTTGTCAAATAAAAGAAAAGGAAACTTATCATATGGAAATAATTTTAGCAATTTTTTTCTTCTGTTTTCTTTTTTAACATTAGATACATTTATATTCATAATATGGATTGTTGTTGTTGCATTTGGCTACAGAAGAAATTTGAACACATGAAGTTGTGACATGGTTGTGAAAGTCAGATGAGATCAAGATTCTGACCTAAACGCACAAAAGCAAGGATTTTCTTTAAAGAGAAGGGTGAGATTACAGCTGCAATTTAGATTTTAAGCACATAGCAAGATACTTTTGGGTGTCTAGTGGAGCTATTTAATGTCAAGTACAAGATTCTGAAGCCATGAAAAAGTTAAGACCATAAGGAAAAAAAAATGTAGTCCCCCCTACTGTTCATCATTTTAACAGAATCACAAAATAATTTAGGTTGGAAAAGACCTTTAAGATCATCAAATCTAACCATTAACTTAGTACTGACAAGTGCACCACTAAACCATGTCTCTGAGCACCACATCTACGTGTCTTTTAAAGACCTCCAGCGATGGTGACTCCACCATTTCCCCCGAGCAGTATGTTCCAGTGCCTGACAACCCTTTCAGTGAATAATTTTCTTATCATAATATCCAACCCAAGCCTCCACTGGCACAACTTGTGGCCAGTTCCTCTTGTCCTATCACTTGTTACCAGCATCCACCTAGCTACAACCTCCTTTCAGGTAGCTTTAGAGAGTGATAAGGTCTCCCCTCAGCCTCCTTTTCTCCAGACTAAACAACCTCAGATCCCTCAGCTGCTCCTCAGAAGACTTATGCTCTAGAGCCTTAACCACCTTTATTGCACTTCTCTGGACACACTCCAGCACCTCAGTGTCCTTGTAGGGAAGGGCTGGGGAGGTTTGACCCTGGCTGTAGGCCAGACTCGCACCAAAGTCACTCTATCACTCTTCCCTTAGCTGGACAGGGGAGAAAACACATGTTGAGAGGCTTTGGAGTCAAGATAAGGACAGAGAGAGATCATTCTGCAATTAGTGTCGCGGGCAAAGCAGACTCAACACAGAAGAAAAGCAAGAAAACTCTCT